>JAYEVE010000198.1:0-82062 GCA_036346375.1 Guadua angustifolia | reverse complement strand
TTAGCCGGTTAAGTGGCGAATGTCAGGGCGAAGAGTGGCTTGGGATAGTACAAACTCTCCCAAGGGTGGCGGCAATCGAGAGGCGGCGAGATCCGGCTCCTCGACACGATCATGCGGCGTCGGTGAAAAAGCCATCAGGAGGAAGATGGGAATCGAAGATCACGAAGATGACATAAAGCCCCTACCTAAGCCGCCAAGCCTATCGTTTAAATATAACCGGCGAGTAAATTTGTAAATCTGAGGCTGCGCATCCCCTCTCCTTGAATGGTTAGACTACAGGAGTCCCGGATGTATACTAGTTCGGGCGTAACGTCCCTACTTCCAGTCCGTGGTGGCGGTTTGTATTGCTCAAGACGCAAGTAGCTGCGAGGGATTACAAGCGAGGGCTATGGACAGACCCTTTGCGCTCGTCCGAGTGGAGGTGATCGGAAGCTCTTGTTTGGGTCGGAATGAGTCGAATGCAAATGCGAAAAGCGAATCCCCTTCCCCTAGGGTCCTGCCTCCCTTTAGATAGGCGGAGGGGGCAGGTTACACGGGAGTTTGGAGAAAAGAGGTAGGGGTATGCTACGCTCGGGAGTCCCGATCTTTGGTCCTGTCGACTGGCGACTGACGGGTCCTGCTCATCCCATGCCTGGGTTGGTACAGCGAGCACCGTTCCGTCGGGAAGGGGCACACCTGCCCTCTGTGTACTCGTCAGATGCTGACGTTGGCTATGCTGCGCTCTGGTGTTGCCCGGGAGAGTGTGCCTCTTTTCACTGTGCCTGACGGGGTGAAGGGACGGGCGCTTGACTTAGGTGGCTTCCTGCGCCACCTTGGGAAGGAGTCACCTACCCCAACATGGCCGTTGTGTCCACGGGGCAGGTGACCAGCTTGAAGTCGACTAGCGACGTGGCGGAGGTCGCTGAGTCGGAGTTCGTTGGGGCCCCGACACGAGGGGCGGTCGAGCTGTGGGGACACCCGACTGTGGCGGTCGGAGCCCTCTGAGCGTCGCCAGGCCAGCCGGTCGGACCTCCCTTAGTGGGCCTGAACGAGGCCGAGGATCCTTCGTGGTCCTATGAGGCCCTAAGCTGGGCCCAAGACGGATGATTTGATGTTCCAGCCAATATTCAATGATAATCTCATCTGTGAGGGACGGAGACTTTGGTAATACCCTCTCCAGCATTCTGCATCGTTGCCAATCTTGTCGCCATGTCCGTACGATTGAGAGAGAAACGATCTTGAAATAGATGTATACCTTGCTGTGGGGTACCCCTGTATGAGTATTCGTCAATAAGTATAACACTCGGCCTAAAATTTGCTGAATACTTAGTCCACCATAGGGCTAACTTATGCATGCATAACACCCTATTTACAGTTTTATCATCACTTTGTATAAAAGAGTTAACTCAGAGTGGTACATTTGAACCCAACATTCATTATATGCTACTAAAACTCTAGACAATTAACGTGGGACTAATCCCACTATCACTTTATATGAGTCACATGGGCCTTCACACTAATAGACTAGGACATTACAATGGGTGGAGGTGGGTCTACGCACAGATTAATGTAGGTTAGGTGGGTCAATGTGCTGCAGACAAATAACGACTCTCTACACACCACCCGTTAAACTACCCCCACCCAACCCAGCCCACCTCCACCCGTTGTAAATTTCACAAAACTATTACCCTAATACAGTATTACTCAAAGAACTACAATTTTTTTTATTGCAATTCGCTGAACCTACGGACAACTGCTCAGAAGTCAGAACTACATTTCCATGGCTTTGAACGGCTCCGTTGCTCCGGGCCCACGTGGCAGTGAGGTGAGTCATTTCCCGACATGTTGTATTCTCGATGCATACTAATATACTCTATATAATAGAGGCAAGGATTGCCGAGCAAACAGGGGGGCCATGTGTCGCCCCCGGCGAGGCCCCTCTAGAAAATTCAAAAATTACGATTAGATCCTTTCGGGAAATATACTCTATATAATAGAGGCAAAGATTGCCAAGCAACCAGGGGGGCCACGTGTCGCCCCCCGGCGAGGTCCCTCTAGAAAATCCGAAAATTACGATTAGATCCTTTCGGGAAAATCAAAAATCGTGTTTAGGTCCTTTCGGCCGTTTTTAAGTAAAATAGACCCGAGAAATTTTGAAATTACGTTTAGGTCCCTACACGTGGTTTATAGCTGAATTGGAAATCGCGTTTAGGTCCTTTCGCTGATTTTTCTGTAGACTGATCCCGAAAAAATTCGAAATGACGTTTAAGTCCCGCAACGCAGTTTTTTAAAAAAGCAACCAGATTTTTTCCTCGTGGCGTGGCATCGCGCGCAACTCAACCTAGTATATTCTAACATATCTAGTATCTCACTACCTCCGAATCTGCTGTGATTTTTTTTGAAATGCACAAAATAGAGTGAGAGATGATTATGTGTATCTTCCCTTAATATATGTTGCATAAATCTTAACACAAGCGATAAGAGTAAATAATCATTGTCTACCTTTTATTTATACTTTAATATTTAACAATTTAAAAAAACACATAGAAGCATCTCTCAGTCAGAGACTCAGAGTGGATGTGGGTGCATAAATCGTTACAATCTTTACCCATTGTTACAATTAGTTACTCCCTCCGTTCTAAATTATGTGACGTTTTAGTTGTTGGAGTTTATTCTAAATTAAGTTACGTTCTAGGATTTTAAGGTGAGTATTTGACCACCAGATAGGTCCGCGTGGTGCTACGCTGCGTACTTGCGTCGCGACACCGCATGAGGGTGAGTTTCCATGTAATCCGTGAAATTTAAATGCATCAGTAGCATTGTCCTTAAAAATCGCACAAATTTGATCATGCTTTGAAATTTTTATGATAGCTTAGGCATGCTCTCAGGGCCCTCCTCAAAAAGTTTCAGAAATTTCTAACATGCTTTAACATCTCAATTAAATCAGTGAATTTGCTTTAAATCCATTAGCACCATTGTCAGACTTTGTAAAAATTGCACAAGTTTGATCATAATCTGAAATTTTTACAGTAGCTTAGGTATGCTCCTAGGACCCTTCTGAAAAATTTTGAAAAATCAAATTCATTTGATAGCTCTGGAAAACCAAAAATAGCAAAATTTAAATGTGTTCAGAATTTCTAAAAATTGCACAAGTTTAATCATTGTACAATTTTTTATGGTAGCTTATGCATGATCTCAGGACACTTATAAAAAAGTTTCAAAAATCTGTAACATGATTTATTATCTCAATTAAATCAGTGGAGTTGCTATGAATATATTAGTAGCATTGTCAGAATTTTGAAAAATTGCACAAGTTTGATTATGATTCGAATTTTTTATGGTAGTTTATTCATGCTCCAAGGACCCTTACCAAAAAGTTTCAAAAATTTCTAACATTATTTGATATCTCAATTAAATCAGAAAAATTACCTCAACCAGTGAAAGGATCTAAACGTAATTACACATTTTTTGAGGGGCTTTCATGGAGGGAGGACACGTTGAGAGGCTCCCTGGCCGATAACTCTATGAGTTTAATAAAGGTAGTATTCTTCCCAAACTGCTCACGGTTGTGTTTAATATTCTCCTTGTTTTATATGACTTTGTTTCTCTCCAGACTACAAGAACGGTGAATTAAGGGTGCATTTGGTTGGATGTATGAGGAATTGAGGATGAATGGGATAGGATGATACAGGATGGATGGGATGATTCTGGATGAGATGGTATATGACAGGTGTTTAGTTGCCTGAATAGAATGATACAAGATTTTGTTTGGTTGTTTGGATGAAATGATACAGGATGGTACGAGATGATGTTTGGTTGAGAGGACGAGATTGGATTGAGGGATGAGGTTGGTTTGAGAGATGGTGTGAGTGAACAATCCTATTCTAGATCGATTAGTTCGGTCACATTTTCCGTATGGGATTGTGCATCATCTTTTTAGAATATTCCAAGAATCTGTACAATCTCATCCTGTATCAAATGATTCCGTTCAGCCAATCAAACGCAAAAACAGAACCAAATTCTGTACGGGACGGTTTAGTTCACCCTCGTACACCCAACCAAACGCACCCTAAATAGGAGTAGATCAATCCTTTTGCATCAGTCCTTAATTTACGTGCAAAGTGCTAAAACGTCACTTAATTGAATACATAATACTATATGTACTATCATTTAGATAAACTATATGGTACAAGTTACTTCCTCCGTTCAAATTTATAAGACTTATTTATTAATGATCTTATTCATAAATATAAAATATATTTTATATTCTAATATAAAATTAGTGTGATCTCGCCTATATACTTCTAATAAATATCTATCTTTATACTCCTCCGTTTCAAAATATAAGGCGCGCACGTATTTCAAGATTCAAATAACCAATGATTTGTCTAACTATATAAAGATTTTGTGATATAAAAGTGGATCCATCGAATTCATATTTGAAAGTACTTTGTAATGATAGTGATTTTGTTTGTATGAATGATATTGGATAAGAGAAATCAAGAGTCAACATATAGTTTAGGAGACCGTACCAAGTTAAACCACACCTTATATTTTGGAACGGAGGGAGTATCATACTTTCTACATGCATACATTGAATATAGTGTTTAGTTATAATATTTATGGGTAATGCAGTCATTTTCAATATTTTCTTAGTTTATGTGCTAAAAAGAAATACGTCTTATAAATTTGGACGTCGGAGGGAGTAGGACTTTACATATTTTATGAAGTGATTAATAATTTAAAGTGTACTTTCATAACTGTGTAATCGTTTAAAATCTTCCTTCATCTAAAAAATAACTGTGTAATCGTGCGTGAGATTCTGATTAATTGGTCGCGTAATGACCGGTTGTTTGACAATATCCAGACCAATGCACACCGTCTTTTTACTGCGTATATTTGTCCGGATAAGACACTAAAAAGTTTAAATTACGTTTGTTTTTTAAATAATGGATAGATGACATGACACTGCCACCTGGTTCTGTAAGTTTAAAACTTGGTTTAAATTCCATCGTCATAAGCTTCATAAGGTTGTAAAACATGGTGTGCTGCCAGTCCTTGTAATTCACTAAGCGGAACGCGAGGATGGCATTGGGCGCAGCAAATTTAACCTCGTGCAAAATCGGTATTCAGACTAGATACGCCCCCTTTCATTCCTGTCACCTAGGATTGAATCTGTTGGACACAGATTCGCGTGGCGTGAATCTGTTGGACACAGATTCGAGTGCGCAAATCCTCACTGGAAAAGCAACTTGCGATGTTGAGGCGATTGAGACTGGGAGAAGATCTTCTCGGCGCACGCTAAGTCGCAGCAGGAAATATCCAGGTCTTCTGAAAATAATCTCGAAAAAACGCACACCAAAAAGATCAATTAGTCCATAATATGAGCATAATGATGATTTTTATTTTTGAAACAAGGTGAACATGAACATGATGATTTAAGAACCCTTGCTGCGAATGCATGCAGAGAAACGTGTGTAAAGAGTCAGTTGTGAATGTCCCAGCGATGGCTATAGATATTCCAACAGAAATAATAGGACCGCGAATAATACACGAGTGAAAGGCAAATGCGCAAGCGTACCATTCCGGATTCAGATATCGACGTCAAATTGTAGCTTCTGCTAAACCTTTAAGCACCCATTTGTTAGTGTCAATACCATTTTCATCATCATAATTATCATCTTCCAGACCATAACAGTGTAATATCCCCTTGCCCCAGGCGATCGGGACGTGAGATTCGTTCGCCCAACGGAAGAACAGAGAACGAAAGAAGAAACGACAAAGGAAGCAAAAAAGCAGAGTTTCATTTCATTTTCAGTCCCTTTTCTTCCACACAACTGCCCAGGCTATTTATACCCCTGGCAGCGCTTTCCTCCTCTCCAAGACACATCCCACGCAACAGACCATAACACAAAACGCACAACGATTGTATTAACCGACAATTCATGACAGCTACAGCAAAACACCGATACAACCCAATCAGATGACTTCCCGCCCAAGCGCGCGCTACTTCTGGCCGTCCGTGACATCTTCCCCCCCTTGGAATTGTTGCTTGACCCCAAGCAACTGCCGAAGGATACTGTGAGCGCAACACATTAAGATCCTCCCAAGTAGCGGAATCTGCTGGTATGTCTTTCCATTTGATCAAGACTTGAACCACTGCATGATTGCCTTTCTTGACAAGCCTCCTCTCCAAGATGGCTTCAGGTTCAGTGAGAGAACTGTCTAACTCGACGACTTTGGGAAGTTCACGAAACACTGGCGAGTAATCAGCATGAAATGGTTTGAGTTGTGAAACATGAAAGACAGGGTGGATCTTACTGTCTGCAGGCAGATCAAGACGATAGGCTACCGAGCCAATGCGCTCCAAAACAGGGTACGGTCCATAAAACTTGTGAGCCAACTTTGGAAATGGTCGGTTCACTACGGAGGACTGAGCATAAGGTTGAAGCCGAAGCAACACTTTTTCACCAACCTGAAAATTGCGCTCCAGTCTGCCTTTATCAGCCTGCATCTTCATACGATTCTGGGCACGAGCGAGGTGCTGCTTCAACAATGCAGTGTATGCCTGGCGTTCATGTAAGAAAGCTTGAACGTCTGTCACGGTCGAAGTATCCAAACCCAAATCGATTCCCAAATTTGGTACAATGCCATAGATAGCCTTATAAGGTGAGCAACCCAAAGCAGTATGGTAAGATGTGTTATACCATAATTCGGCCAAAGCAAGCCATCTCTTCCATTTGCCGGGTGTGGAATGAACGGCACAACGAAGGTACATTTCGACGCACTGATTCACCCGTTCACTTTGACCATCGGTCTGAGGGTGGTACGACGTACTGTATTGAAGTGTGGTATTCATTGCACGAAATAAATCCTTCCAAAAGGCGCTGAGAAATACTCGGTCTCGGTCAAAGGTAATTGTCTTTGGCTAGCCATGTAATTTGATGATATGATCCAGGAATACTGACGCCACCGACTGTGCAGTAAATGGATGACGTAAAGGGAGGAAGTGAGCGTACTTTGAGAATCGATCCACCACAACCATAATTGTATCATACCCATCAGATTTAGGAAGCCCTTCGATGAAGTCCATGGTCACGTCCTGCCATGCATTTGCTGGAATGGGTAGAGGCTGCAAAAGTCCTGCTGGTTTAAGATGTTCTCCCTTGGCTAACTGACAAGTCTCACATTGTTTGATAAAATCTGCGACAGCTTGTTTTAAATCAGTCCAACGAAAGAGTTTACTGAGCCGGTGATAGGTTGCTTGCATACCTGAATGCCCACCAAGCGCACTACAATGGAATGCTGCAATCAGTTTTGTGCGCAAAGCAGAATTTTGCCCAATCCAAATCTTTCCAGCATTGCGGATCAGTCCATTTTTCAGTTCAAAACCTTGTTCATCGGGACTATGTACAACCAACCGAGCCAAAAGCTGTTGAGCAGACTTGTCAGTGACATAAGAATTTAGGACCTCTTGAACCCATATGGGTTGCACTTCAGAAATCACCTGCATGGTCATCAATGGTCCGGCGCGCGACAAAGCGTCTGCCACTACATTCTCTTTGCCCTTTTTGTACAGAATTTTAAACTGCAGTCCCATTAATCGAGCCATCACTTTCTGTTGCATCTCCGATTGAAGGTGTTGTTCATTAAGGAAACTGAGACTGTGATGATCCGTGCGGATAATGAATTCCTGTCGTTGTAAGTATGATCTCTATCTCTGTACTGCCAACAACAAGGCGAGAAACTCCTTCTCATAGATCGACATTGCTTGATGTTTACTGCCCAAAGCTCGGCTAAAGAAAGCGACTGGATGACCCTTTTGGATAAGGACAACGCCAACTCCTTGATCACAAGCATCAGTTTCGATTTCAAATTGGTGATTGAAATCCGGCAAGTGCAACACTGGTGTGTGAGTCATAGCCTCTTTTAATTGAATGAACGCCTGCTCTGCTGCCTCATCCCAGAGGAATGCCTTCTTTTTAGCAATCGTGTCAAAGGTTGTGCAAGTAAGCCATAATGTCTGACAAACTTGCGGTAATATCCTGTTAACCCAAGAAATCCCCGCAACTCTGTGACACCAGTAGGACGTGGCCAAAGTTGCATTGCAGCCGTTTTACTGGGATCTGTAGCCACTCCTTGGTCTGAAATTATGTGCCCCAAATACTCTAGCTGCCTTTGCGCAAATGAACACTTAGATCTTTTGACAAAGAACTGGTTGTCCTCCAGACTTTGTAAAACCAAATGCAAATGCTTGGCATGAGAGATAAGATCCGGACTATAGACTAAAATGTCATCCATGAATACAAGAGTAAATTTTCTGAGATAAGGGCCCAAGACAGCATTCATCACACATTGGAAGGTTGAAGGCGCATTTGTTAACCCAAACGGCATCACCCTAAATTGATAGTGTCCTTGGTGTGTTTTAAAAGCAGTTTTGAATTCATCTTCTTCTTTCATACGGATTTGGTGATATCCAGCCCGTAGATCAAGTTTAGAAAAATACTGAGTGCCGGCCAATTCATTCAACAGTTCATCTATCACAAGCATTGGAAAGCGATTCTTCACTGTTAAGTCATTGAGCCGGCGATAATCTACACAAAACCTCCAAGTATTATCTTTCTTCAACACCAACAAGACAGGTGAGGCAAACGGACTCATACTTGGTGTAATAACTCCACTAGCAAGCATTTCTGCCACCTGACGTTCAATTTCATCTTTTTGCAACGGAGAGTAACGATAGGGTCGAGAATTAACCGGTGTATGCCCTGGAAGCAAAGGAATGGCATGATCATATTCTCTCCTTGGAGGAAGACCCTTGGGATTCTCAAACACTTTTGCATGTTGTTCCAACACTGCAACAATTTCTGTAGGTAATTCGGCCTCAGATTCAGGTTGCTCTACTTCCAGCATCGCCATTGCCCACACACTGTTTCCTTTCAGCAGTTTGCCGGCTTGTTCCACAGATAAAGGTTCGAGTGCAGCCCGGTCCAACTTCTGAACTCCTTGCAAAGTGATGGGTTTACCTCTGTACTCAAACTGAATTGTTTTTGCTTGCCAATCACATAGCATCGGACTGTGGTATTTGAACCAATCCATACCCAATATTCCATCATATGCTCCCAACGCCAGAATACGCAAATCAGTTTTGAAAGTGTGACCCTGTGTCCACCATTCCATCTGAGGTAGCCAACTATCTGACTGCAACTCGTCCCCATTAGCTACCTTCACTGTTACAGGATGAGTGTGGACTGGAGTATAACCAATCCGATGCACAAAAGCTGAATTAACGAAGCTATGGGTACTGCCAGAGTCCAATAGGAACAACATTACCTGATTCTTCACGAGAGCCAATATATGCATGGTCTCAGGACTTTCTGCCCCGGACAAGGCATTCAACGATACATTCCAAGTCTCTTCTTGACTGGTATCATTCTTTTCCAGCATGTCCAACACCGAATCAGAAAGGATATTTTCTGATTCTTCGACCACCAAAGCTTGCAGCTGAGCCTGTGCCCTTCCCTTGCACTGAAGATGGTGGTTTGGCTCGTACTTCTCTCCGCATTGATAGCATAACCAGTTGGTCCTCCGATATTCTCTTAATTGCCTAGCCTTCCACAATTCACCAGTACCCAATTTAACATTTTGTTGAACTGGTTCTGCCCTGGTCACCCCTCCGGTTTTAATGTCCCCCAGTTTAGACTTCCACTTTTTATGGCGCTCCAGAACATCTTCTTGAACCCTGGCTAATAACGCGGCTCGATCAACCGTATCCGGAATATGTGCTTGAACAGCACCTCTCAGCTCATACTTTAAGCCTCTCACAAACTGGGACACAAAAAATTCCTCACCATAGGTTGGGTTATGCATGACAATGTTGTATCTTAACGCCTCAAATTTCTCTTTATACTCGTTCATAGTACCTTGCTGCTTGATGTCGATTAACTCTTCCATATACCTCCTGTGATCAAATGCACCGAATTTTTCTTCAACCGCAGTGATGAACTGATTCCAGTCACCGATGGCAGTTTGTGTCTTGTACATCTGCAACCAACGTGCAGCGTTCCCATCCATATGTATGGTTGCCGCATTCACCCATAAGGCTTCAGGGATGTTATACAACCGGAAATAGTCCACGCATTTATCCCTCCTGGCACCGGGTTCTTCGCCTTCAAATCGAGAAAACGAGTTTTGGTAATGGAGTCTGCTCGACTGCCGTTTCTCTTGGTGAGCGCAGATTCATTCCATTTCCCTCAACTGGATTGTCACCTGTTGATCTGCCGCGCACCCCTCCAATGGATGACGAAGGTTCATCCCCTTCCCCCTTCCAGAAATTACGCGGTGCCGGTGTGTACAAAGCTTTTCCCGAAACTCCTCCAGATCCTTCCATCATCTTAGTCTCCTCAAGAACCCGCCCGACGGTGATTTTGGCCACCGCTTGCGCCGTATTCTCCATTTGTTTCGCCATCAGTTGCTGTTCCTTAGTCACCTGCTCCACCGTCTGCGCCAGCAGTTCCGTCCGCGTCAAAAGCTGCTGCTGGGTAGCATCGATCATCTCCACACGCGCGTTCAAGGCATCCAATCCTTCCTTGACCAGCGCCCACCTCTCTTCCGATCGTGCTTCCGATTCGCCCATAGCCGCCAGGATGTACTGCGTCTGAGGTGAGGGTTTTGGAGGTGCCGTGATGGGCGATCAAAATTTCCCCTATCAGAATCCCACTTTTCGCTGCGATCGCCTCCGTCAATCGAAATAGCCGAGTTAACCAGGCTTGGTAACCGGAGTTTTTGCGGATAATCTCAGGATCGATCAATCGATTTCCCAAGTTCATCCAACCCTTGCCTAGAGATTTTTGTAACTCAGCCAAATCGATCGAAACGCAGCTCTGATACCACTGTAATATCCCCTTGCCCCAGGCGATCGGGACGTGATATTCATTCGCCCAACGGAAGAACAGAGAACGAAAGAAGAAACGACAAAGGAAGCAAAAAAGCAGAGTTTCATTTCATTTTCGATCCTTTTCTTCCACACAACCGCCGAGCTATTTATACCCTTGGCGGCGCTTTCCTCCTCTCCAAGACACATCCCACGCAACAGGCCATAACACAAAACGCATGCGATTGTATTAACCGACAATTCATGATACTCTGACAAAACACCGATACAACCCAATCAGATGACTTCCCGCCCAAGCGCGCGCTACTTCTGGCCGTCCGTGACAAATAGCCATGGATGTACAACTCATCATCAGAATCATCACACCAGTCCAAACATTCTGAGTCAAGTCTGACAAATGCCGTCGTCAACTCCGGCATGCTCTCAAGCAATGGAGTCCTGTCCCAAGAAGGGTGATCCATTCGCAGTGAAACCAGACTGTGCGCGAAGCCTCACTGGAAAAGCAAGAAGTGATAACATTTCTAGCTCTTGTTATCTCTTCTCTTCTTTTTAAATTTAGCTCTCTTCCGAGCAAAATTACAAATGGAACCTCTGCCTCACCACGAAAGGAGAGGCATCGCCTGTCTCTTGCCGCACTTGGAGAGCACTGGAGCCCTGAAGGGGAACGGGTAGGCTACTTTAATATAAAATCAAAATTTTCTAACACTTAACCAAGGAACCACTGCAAGACATAGATCACAAAATTACCACTAGATGCGCAGACCCATAGAGAAAGTAGAGTCGATATAGTATGTTGGTGCGGTTGTAATCGTATTAGTCTTGCGCCTCCTCAAACAGCTCCTCATGACCGTTGCAGATTGCGGATCATCCTCATCACTATCACAGGTTGCAGATCGTCCTAATGTCGAAACTTCGCAGCAAAGCCTCCAATGTATCAACACTTAGGAGGCAGGACACCACATGCTGGAGTACTAATGCCGGCTATGCGGTTTTGGGCGAAGGAGGTGTGGTGACTTGGGTTTTGGAAATTCTAAATTCCGATGGTGTCTCTCAACCCTAAAGCCACTGCCCCCTCTCTTTATATAGACGCTCCACAATAGGTCTCTACATTAAAGACCCATTAGAAACTCAAAATCCATCATAATTCAGATCACCATCTAAATTAAGTCACAACACTTTAATTGTGCAATCCTATAGATTCACATATACTTGGACATAACCCAAGTACTCTTACTCAACCATTAATCAGTAGCGGTCTTGTAGCACCCTAAAAATTTATGATTTCTTAGTTTAATTATTAATTAGAATTTTCTTGCAATATTTCTGATTTTATGGATTTTGTAAAAGCATTTTCGCATTTTCAGTTTTACTAAAAAGAATTTCTGTGTAAAATTAAAAAGTTGAAAAATTCCGAAAATAATATTATTATGTTCCAAATATTTTAAAGTATTTTTTAGAAGTTTTTCAAGATTTTTAAAACCTTTTTACTATTTTTACCATCGCACTTTTCTTCTCAGCACAATAATTTCAAAAAAACAGGTGGGACCGGACCCCACCTGTCAGGATTGTCATCAACCTCCAGCTCTAGCCTAACCAGTCCAGAGAAGGTAACTTCTCTCTCCCCTCCATAAGAGCTTCAAGAAGCTTAAAAATCTCCTCCGATTGAGTGCTAAAAATTTAGTAAAAATATTCCTCACGGTCTCCTCTTGCCATTCATGCCTTAAATCCCCCAAAATCGAGCAAAAAATCTCGTTCTTTCCTCTCTTTTTTCCGGCCACCATCAATTCCTCCGAGATTGCACTCCCTTCGGTCCTCTCCTCGCCCTATAAAAGGAGGGAGCACCGGATGCCTCTCCCCGACTCCATCCCGATTCACTACTTGCCTCATGCTAATTCGCTTCCTTTTCGCTGGATTTCGCAAAGGTATGAACTCCGATCCAGTTGCTTTTTCCGACCATGCACCGCTGTTGGCCCTCCTCCGCACGCCGAAGCACTCGGCTCACGTGGAAGCACTTCGCCGCACGCCGCCTCCCTCCGCTTGAGCTAGACGATCGCCGACCCTCCCTCCCTTGCGCCATTAGTGACAGAGAACTCTTGCTCTCTGTGTGCAAGCCGTGAGAACAGCCAGCGCGAGGGGGAAAAAAGAAAGGGAAAAAAAGTGAGGAGAGAGATTATCCGTCGAAGAAAAAAAGGAGATGAAGAAAAAGGAAGAGAAAAATAGAGGAAAAATTCAGAAAAATTTCAAATTTTTAAATATAATTTTTAACTCTGAAAATTTTATTTGGCAAAGAAATTTTAAAAATTCAAAAATTATGTCTTTTTTATTTCACGCGCTTTTAAACCTTCCAGGTGCCCGTTTTCGCCCGTTCGAACTTTTGTTTGCTCCGTTTTTCTTTTTAAATTCATCTAAAATCTCAAGTTAATTATTTATACTAGCTTGTTATTTTATTGAAATTATTTGGATTTTATTTAAAATTGGTTGTTTTTCGCGTATAGATTTTGAAGAGTTGGAACGGTTCGCTGTCAACGATCTCGAGAGTCAACCCTTCGTCCAAGGCAAGTCACACCCTTGAATATGTTGATCCCAGAATTTAAAATTATATTTTGATTTAAATTATTGCATGTATAGTTTTATCAATGTAATTTAAATCCCAATTTTAAATGATTATTTACTCCTAATTGTTATGACCTCAATTAACTTTGAAATATTCATACCATGTCACCTTAGAGCAAAATATCACTAGTTGGTATATTATTGTAATATTAACTAGTGCTATATAGTAAATAGCTTAGACATGAATTTATGACTTTTAGGAAATTTATGCCAAAACAAGATTTATATTGAAAATAAAGTTATTCTCTGTAGTCGGTGCACCATGGGAAGTTATGAAAGATGATGTTATTCAGAAGAAAGTGAAAATGTGCTTTAGACCGGGCGAGAATGGTTGACTGGTGGGTGCGTGAGGCACAAGGGTTGTGAAAAGCTTGCTTAGTCAATTAAGGACCGGCATGTGCTACGCTAAATGTAAAGCCTTACCGTACTACCACAAGTCCGAATGGGACGGACTGACTATCTCAGATATGACATACCATGGATAGTCGTGCCATTAGGTTGAAAGTAGCAGTGGGTGTAAGGCTGCCACTCGGCGCAAGAGGGGGCTTCTGGACTGGGCCGTTTTAACCCTACCAGCGATGGAACCTTAGCGGACATGACTACATGGATGGAGCTTTCTAGGGGCTTTGTTGTGATTTTCTCTGCCGACACACCAAAGGAATTGTGTATTTAGGCAAAAGGAGATAATCATGTCTTGTGGGTAAAGTTGTACAACCTCTGCAGATTGTAAAACTAATCGATTAGCCACGCCCGCGATCATAGGCATGCCGAGCAAGCCTTTCACGGACTAGACTTTGGATTTCAAAATGTTTTTAGAAAAATGGTTTATATGTGGAGAGAGTCCACATGAGAAAACTTGGGATGAAACTTCGGGTTGGAGTCCGTGCTAAAAATTAGACTAAAACTTAGTTTTTATTATATCAATTACGCATTAAAAATTAATTATTGTATTTGAAATATTGCTTTATGCTTAAATGAACCATATTATGCCTTCCTTCGTGGCCCTTCATTGATACTACATTTGATGTGTGACTTGCGGAGTACTTTTATACTCACCCTTGCTTACTCTATCTGTTTAGAGGAGTATCTCTACGATGGTGAGGACCAAGATAACTAGGCCGTTGCCCCAGTTGATTTCCTGTGATGAATCTATTAGGTTCTACTACTGGTTTTATTCTGCTTCTGCCATAATCTTTTATTTGGCCTGCATGCCATAATTATTGTAAACTCTGATTATTAATAAAATAGTTGGATATGTTGTAATAACATTTCTACTGTGTGTACTAGCTTTTCCAGGACTAGTACAAGACATACAAAGGATTTCGGAAGTATTCTCCACCCCAATCGGTTTGCAAAGTAAGAATTTTTCGATTAAGAAGCAACTCAACACGATGCTGAAATTGAATGAAAGTTTTCTCCACATCAGACTTACACTTAAGAAGGTACACCCATGTGAACTTGCTATAATCATCAAGAAAACTAACATAATACTTGTAGCCACCTACAGAGGTAAGGGCTGGTCTAAACACCTGAATGGATTATCTCAAGAGGAAAGGATGACACACGGGAAGATGAACTATGTTATGGGTCGAGAGAGCCATAACAGCCAGGACGTGGTGCATGGCAGCATGTCATTAATTAGGATTAGAATAATTAGTTTTCTTATTATTTGGGTTTGTTTCCTTTTAAATTATTTCCATGTAATAGGGATTAGTTTCCTTAATACAAGAATAGGTTTCTTAGGGTCAAGTCTAACCATCCCTATAAAAGGGACAACACGGTATGTATTATGCATCGAAGCAATGAGTAAACCAAGTCTCTAGCAGATCAAAGCGCCATCGATAATCGGCTATGGCTCAGCATACCAAGGCGCTAGCTTCGACAACAAACTGTTTAGCCACGTTAAGGGCCCTATCTCATCCCGTTGCGTGTGCGGATCGTGCACGTAATAATTTGGTATCGAGCCGACGATCCTCCTACCACGGTGACCATCGAAGATCGCATCTCCAACCTCCACGCCGCCGATCAAGGCCCAACGCTTCATCTCGTGCGAATCTTCCAAACTTCAACCTTGAGGACAAGGTTGATTCGCAAGGGGGGGATAATGTTATGGGTCGAGAGAGCCATAACAGCCAGGACGTGGTGCATGGCAGCATGTCATTAATTAGGATTAGAATAATTAGTTTCCTTATTATTTGGGTTTGTTTCCTTTTAAATTATTTCCATGTAATAGGGATTAGTTTCCTTAATACAAAAATAGGTTTCTTAGGGTTCAAGTCTAGCCATCCCTATAAAAGGGACAACACGGTATGTATTATGCATCGAAGCAATGAGTAAACCAAGTCTCTAGCAGATCAGGCGCTGCCATCGATAACTGGCCGGTGGCTCCGTACAGCTAAGGCGCTAGCTTCGACAACAGCTCGTTTCGCCCACGTTAAGGGCCCTATCTCATCCCCGTTGCGTGTGCGAATCGTGCACGTAACAAACTATAAGGTAGCTTATGTATCTTTGCTTGTTGACAAGCATTGCATACAGAGACATCATTATTTTATGAACTGGAAATGGGATTATTCTGAAGAACATGTTTAACAACTAAAGAAGCAGGGTGTGCAAGCCTTTTGTGCCATAGCACAGGAGTAAGTTTGATTGTAGAAAAGGACTGACAAGGTGCTGCAGGAGGAAAACGATATGCTTGGATAGAATAGAGACCATCTTTGCAGCTACCGTCTAGAAGAATTTTCCTCATGATTTTGTCCTTAACACAAAAGGAATCAAAGTGAAATTCAATGAAAACATTGTTATCACCAGGGGTGCAACTGGAACGGATATTTTCCGACCGACCGACTGACCGAATCAATTCGGATAGCGATTTGAATAGTTTTCCAGATATTCGAAGAATTTTCCGGATACGGATACGGATAAGGATATGGATACGGATAGTAATTATCCGACGGATACAAGAATATCCGAGTTTATAATCGGATAATATCCGGATATAAAATATGGATATTATCCGAAAACTTTAAAGACTTCTCCAAGACTGTGAGTCTGTAACTCTCCAATCAAAGAGCACCAGTCACCAGAGTCTGGAGGCACTAGTACCAGTGTACCAATACCACTCTTGGTACTCTACCAGTACCAGTGCCAACTGCCAAGTGCCAAGTACCAACTACCATTCTACCAAGTGCCACACTGCCACTGCCAAAGTGCCAACGCCAAGTGCACCACAATGCAGTCGGTGCCAAACCAAAATTTGCAACATGCTTCGATTTCCGGCTTGTCCATCGGCGCCAAAGCCAAAATCAAGGCAATGCGACATCGCCACGCAGTTGCACCCAAAACCAAAAACATAAAATCCCCAATCCATCATTCGTGCTCTCTTTCTATCTCTATTCTCTACTAGTCGATAGTCTCTCTCTCTAAAATCCCCAATCCAAACAAAACCTAACTGAGTTGAGTGGCTTGAGTTGAGGAGGCACCGAGGCGGCACCGGCGATCCGGCGCACCTAGCCATAGCCCGCAGCCCCGTAGGCCGTAGCCACCGGCGGTCCGGCCAAGCACCACACCCGTGAGAGGTCAGAGCACGCACCACCCACGGTTCGATCAAGCATCATGCCGCTCGTTCGCTCGACTCGATGGTATTATCTGATTCTATCATGTTTACCTTACTAGTTTGTGACTTCTAATTTGCTAGTGCCATTGTCTTTGATAATTCTATTATGACTCTACATTTAGCTTTTATATAATCTCTAGTGCGTTCATTATTAATTCTTAATTATGTACAATGCAACTATAGTAAATTCTTGTACTATTTTCTTCACATTTTGTCAATAATTATTCATAACTCATAAGTAATCTACCATTCAGTATGTTACATGTGCAATAAATGATCTATATTTTCGTGTATTATCCGGCTAAAAATATTCGTACCCGTATTGAATCCGGTCTATATTCGCTTCGTATTCGTAAGTGATAGTGTCCGGTATTATTCGCATTCGTATTCACATCCGACACCATTCATATCCGACTTCGTATTCGATAAAAAATATGGATACGAATACGGAATGAATAATATCCGATCGTATCCGATCCGATTACATCCCTAGTTATCACGAGTTAACTTGTGGACAAAGAGAAGATCTTTACTGATTTTAGGAACATGTAAGACATTTGTAAGTTGCAAAGGACGAGATGAGCTAGAAATAGTAGAATGACCAGTATGAGAAATCAACAAACCTGCTCCATTAGCAACCTTATCTTGATCATGACCATTGTAAGTCTCCCTAAATGTTAGTCGATCAAGGTCACTAGTAAGATGATCAGTTGCTCTCATGTCAGCATACCACTGTTGATCAGCCATGTATGATCTTCCAGCAGTAGCAACAACCTTCTCTTCGGCCTGATAAGAATGATCAAAATGGTGATAACAGTGGAGAGCATCATGACCATGCTTACCACACACTTGGCATGTTGGCCGATTATTGTTTTTGAAAGTGCCACAACTAGATGCTTGTCCACGACTGCATCCTCTCCGCGAGGAATGGCCACCACTGCGGTTGTTAGAGACGTTGCTGCAGCTTTGGTTGTTGAAGATTCTCTTCATCACATTATTTGCAGAAGCACTAATTTGGATGTCTGAGTTGTTGAGTTCCTGCCGCAACTCAAAACTGAGAAGATGTGCATATAAGTCATTGAGAGAAATTGTGCCCTGCCTTGTCATGACAGAGGTGACAAGTGAATCATAATCATTGTAGGTCACTGTTTCTTCTTCTTTCAGAGGGTAGTCGATAGAGGTCATTGTATCTGCCAATCCTGTCATTTTGTGAAAATACTCAGTTACCAAAGAATCTTTCTTCTTCAGATTTGCTAGCTGCAATCTGATCTGCATAATATGTGCCCACGACTAAGACGTGAACATCTGTTCCAAAGCTACCCAAACTTAAGCCGAGGTGGATAGGAACAACACTTGAGCAAGAATTTTGTCACTCAAGGATGACAATAAGGCAGATAGAACATGTTGATCCTGCTGATACCATGTCAGATACACATGATTCAGTACTTGTTGGTCGCCACGTTCTCCTCCAGCAATGGTGGCATCAGGCAGCGAATTGATCCATCTACATATCCCCAGAGCTGCTGACCTCAGAAATATGGGATCAGCTATGCTTTCCAAACAAGATGGTTTGCACTAGTAAGCTTTACTGTGACAAAGTTGTTGAAGGAAGGAGTTGACAGAATGCCAGCAGAGGAAGAATATAGGAAGGATGATGTCGTGGTACTGGAGGATTCAGAGGAGAATTGAGAGGTAGTCGTAGAAGGCTACGTAGCTCTGATACCATGTAAAACTCAAGGATTTACTGCAAAGAACCCAAAAGGGATGGTATTGTATTTATACTCATAAGCAACGGATTACAATATGTTAAGACTACATGACAAAACAGAGTAGATATAACAGACACAGTCTGTTGAGAATCTTAACAGAATTGTCGATAACGCTACAGTAAACAGCAACAACAGAATCCTCTGAATCTTATCTAACTCTGAACTACTCCTTTCAACACATCTTATTGCCATCATGCGAACATCCATGAGCTGTTTTAACCCTGCTTGGCACCGAAATTGCCAAGTTGTTCCTTCGTATCTGATACTGATGGTATGCTGTAAGTTATCCTGCAAGTCTTTGCATATACGATGGCTACTGTCATATAGTTATGAACTTATGATGATCCCTCAGCAACATTTTTCGTGGTAACCTTTATAAAGTTGTGATGATTTCTCAGCGATATTTTTTCTGGTAATCTTTCCCTTGGTAATGGATATGTATTCAACATGAATCACTGGCGTCCTGATAATCTTTCCCTGCATGTTCTGCCTCCATCAACGTGCAAGCGCAAAGATTTTAGATATGGTATTTCGCCCCTTTTCTTTTTGTTTGAAACGCCAGCAACAACTGGGAAATACATTAGAAGAGAGTAAATGAAGTACACATATTTGCAGAGTGCACAGAAGCACAAGTGATCAAAGAGAAGAAAAGCGCTAGATTTTACAGCAAGCAGAGGAGCAACAGAGACGTCCAGTTAGGGGGAGGACGTTAGCTCAAGATTCGCGGTTAGCCTGGCTAACTAGCTCTTTCAGTCTTCTGGCCCCGGCCAGCACCCATAGCATGACTTCCTCCTTGAGGCCACAGGGAGGAATTGTTAGCTCGTCAAGTAGGCGCCTTGAAGGATTATCACCTTTCACCACTGCCACATTACTAGGATTATCATGGAATTTGTTCCCTTCGTGAAGTTTACTTCAGCTTCATTAACTGGAATGAATTTGGGGCTGTTTGGTTCTGTGCTTCGATGTTCTAACTGATTTTTTCGTTCTTAAGCAGGGGTGATACTGTTGGAGTAGATACATGGGTTAGCAGTCATGGTAAAATGGAATGCGTCCAGATTGGCATTTACGTGATTGTTATACAGGCCATAATATATTGAGGGCTACAAGGTTTTCCATCTTGATCTTATCCTCACTCAAATTAATCACATAATGCTGTTAACATTTACTATTTGACTGTTCCTCCTTGCCATATTGCCACTCATCTATGTGCACCTACTAGTTTTTACCGCACAGTGACACGACCTGCTGGAATCCGGCCATTTAACCATTTCCCCTGCTAAAGTATTCTCCTATTTCTTTGGCCTAATGTGCAGTAAATGGGTTATGATGACAAGCTTACTAGAAAGCTTTCGAGAATTCCAGATGAATTCTGGACTGGAATAGGACCATACAAATGGGTTAGCAGATGGAAGCTTTCGAGAATTCCAGATGAAACTACCATACTTTTTTTTAGCACACTGCTATTGTTGATGAAGACAACCGAAAACTTCCAAAACTATCAGGGCATGGTGGTGCTACCGCTATGAAATATGTTCGAACGGATTTGACTGTAAATACTTCACATCCCATAAGATGACCTAACTTTGTTATGATAATATGTATTTTTATAAAATGCTAAAATATTCCTCTTCCTCTGCAGGTTATGGTGATATTCATGCTGTAAATATCAGGGAAATGATATTTGTCATGATTTATGTTTCCTTTGATATGATTCTTCGAGCTTACCTCATCGGTAACATGACTGCACTTATTGTCAAAGGGTCAAAAAACCGAGCGATTTAGGGACAAAATGAAAGAAGTTATCAGGTATATGAATAGAAAAACACTTGGAAAGGGCATAAGAGAACAAATCAAGGGGAACTTAAGGTTGCAGTTTGAGAGCAGCTACACTGATCGATAGATGCCGTCAAACTATATAAATCTCTTGATCTGGGAACATATACCCTTCCACTCACAATTTGTCATGGTAGTTTCGTTTTTTGGCTGCTAATAATTTCTTTCAGTGACTACAATAACATTGTTGATCACATACTGCTTTTTTAGGCAAATCATTGGAAATTTGCCTTGCATCCAGGTTTCATTAGAAGCCAAAAGAATACCACCATGGGTAACACATTAACATCAATAAATGTCGATGGATTCGAGAGGTCATGCAGGTGAACAGAACTACATTGCCATTGCATGGATTAGAGAGGTCATGCGGTGGCAGATCTCAATTCTGCTTTCTGTTCCTCGCGGCACGGACAGGGTTGCTGCTGTTGCCGATGTCACTGCTGCTTGAGGATGATGCAGATGGTCCATGAAGAATCGTACCCTTCTGTTTGTCGCTTGAGATCGAGTCATGAACTTCCGCCACAGCATGTAACTTCATATGGGCTATCAAATCTTTTAGCTGTCGCAGGAGAACGGTGGACCAGTTAGCTGTGAGCCAAAAACTGCATACTGTAAACAGTATACAAAAATCTGCATTTTAACGAAGGATAACTTGGCTAAGAGGAATTGGGTGGGTAATCATAGGTGTTGCTTTTGTGAGTGTAATGAAACGCTCCATCATCTGTTCTTTGATTGTCATTACGCTCGGTCTATTTGGCGAATCATTTATTTTGTTACTGGATTTCGTCGACCTAGTTCTATGGCTCATATGTTGGGTGACTGGCTCAATGGGATCAATAATCATAAGAGAAACCAGATATATATTGGTGTGGCGGCTGTCTGCTGGGCAATTTGGGGTTGTCGCAACGATATCGTATTTCAGAAGAAACGATTTGTTTCGATTTTGCAGGTTATATTCAGGGCAACATATTGGTTGAGGTTCTGGGCGCTTTTGCAACGGGAGGAAGGGCGGGAGACGATTCGTTCTGTGTGCTTTAGTCTGGAAGTGGTGGCGTTGAAGTTTTTTGCTCATAATGGATGGCTGCACAATTATAGGCTTTGTTATTTCTAAGAGACTGGTTTTACTTATGTATTATTTCTTTTGCTTTTTGGGTCAGCTATGTATCTGATAACTCTGTAATAAATTTGGGCTGTATGCTTCGGCAGAGGCCGGAGGAAACTCCTTTTTCTAAAAAATACAAAATTGTGCACTCATCAGAATTCAAACAGCAATGAAGATCTATGTATTCCAACCTTTGGCAAGCCAATCCAAGCATTTACCTTTTGTTATCTAACTTGATGCTGAAGCCTGCGACATTTGCCTTTTAACAGCTTCTTCGTAGGTATTGTGCTGACAGGTCAATGTTGTCTCCAGCAAAATCCTTGAGAGGGGTCAAGAACGAGGCAAGAAATATTGTCTGCCATTACCTCGCATCTCGTCGGGTGCACACCCACCGTGCAGAACAGCCTCCCTGCATAGAACACACACAACACAACTTCTCAGGCGTATTACATCAAACACCTTATAGGCGACAACAAGTACATCCACCAAGGAGAAAGAAATCGAGTTATGGAAAGAAAAACCGCACTGATCCTCATGGGATCATCTGTATTTATAATTGGTTAAGGAAACAGATTACATGCATATTTAGTCAACAAGATCCGAGCTATCAGGAAGAAGTGCCTGGTCTAACTCTAACAGCATCGCCTAAACTCACGCACACGTTTAGACGCAGTCATATGATGTATAACCATTGCAGTTTCTTAACACTCCCCCTCAATCTCAACCGAGTGATGCTACATTGAGATTGCGAAGGAAGAAACTGAATGGAGCTTGTGACAGAGCCTTGGTGAAGATGTCTGCTAGCTGATCACCTGAAGAAATGAACCGGACTTGTAATGCCTTGCGTGCCACCTGCTCCCGGACGAAATGAAAGTCGACTTCTATATGCTTCGATGCGAGCATGGAAGATAGGATTGGTGGTGAGGTAAGTGGCTCCTAGGTTGTCACACCAAAGAACAGGTGATTTACGCTGGAAGATGCCAAGCTCTTTCAACAGCGACTGAATCCAGATCACTTCAGCAGTACCATTCGCTATGGCTTTGTACTCGGCCTCTGTACTTGACCGCGAAACAGTGGCTTGTTTGCGTGAACTCCAGGACACCAGATTCGCACCAAGGAAGACTGCAAATCCGCTGGTCGATCTCCTGTCATCCGGGCAACCTGCCCAGTCGGCGTCTGAAAATACACTTATTGCCGTATTTCTGTCTTGCCGAAACTTCAGTCCTAATTCAGTGGTTCCTCTGATATACCGCAGTATACGCTTGACAGCCGACCAGTGAACATCCGTGGGAGCTTGTAAAAACTGGCAAACACGGTTCACAGCAAAAGACAAATCAGGTCTTGTGATGGTGAGGTACTGCAGACCACCGACAACACTTCTATACTGAAACTGCTCTTTGGCATTCAGTGGTTCTCCCTGATCCTTGGAAAGTTTTTCCGTTGGACTAATAGGAGTTGAAATGGGTCTGCACTTCTCCATTTTGCTTCTTTTCAGAAGATCAAGAGCATACCGTTTTTGAGACAAAATTACTCCACCAGTCTGCGGCCTAACTTCTATTCCCAGGAAGTACTGTAGTGGACCCAGATCTTTAACAGCAAACTCAGACTTCAGTTGTTGAATCAACTTGGTTGTTGCTGATGAAGAAGAGCTCACTATAATTATATCATCAACATAGATAAGCATGTACATTGTCACTTGGCCTGACCTGAATAGAAACAGAGAAGTATCGGCTCTTGATGCTTTAAATCCCAGTTCCTGCAGTTTATTAGTCAATCGAGAATGCCAAGCTCTTGGAGCTTGCTTCAATCCATACAGTGCCTTCTTCAGGTGACAAACATAGTTTGCAGGATAAAACTTGTCACTATAGCCTGGAGGCTGTTTCATGAAGACCTTTTCTTCTAAGTTTCCATGGAGAAAAGCATTCTGGATGTCTATTTGGTGCAAATCCCATCCTTGAGAGACTGCTAAGGAAATGATAATGCGTACTGTTGTTGGCTTCACCACTGGAGAAAATGTGTCAAAGTAATCAACACCATATTGTTGCTTAAACCCTTTTGCCACCAAACGGGCTTTGTACCTGTCAATTGACCCATCTGCACGTCTCTTCAACTTATAGACCCAGCGACTGTCAATAAGATTCATGCCTTTTTGAAACGGAACCAACTCCCATGTATCATTTTTTATCAGTGCATTATACTCCTCATCCATTGCTTGTTTCCACTGAGAATGTGCCAGGGCTTCATCCAGTCCAGAAGGCTCGCGTTCAGCTGCATTCGCTGTTGTCGGATTTTGTCAGAGACCGACAAGAAGGCACGTTTCTTCTGGGAGTAGCGAATTGTTCCATCTGTAAATTCCTTCGCTTGACGATATTATCACGTAACCTTGTACGCATCGGATGTTGATTAACCATTTCTTCCTCCTCTTCATGTGTAACATGAGGCTGTTCTTCAATCTGCACAGAAACAGTGACATCGGTTGGCTCTGCTGAAACACCTGCAGGTGAGTTGTTAGTGGCAGGACTGTGAGCTTGCTCAGACGAGCTATTACCCAGAGGCAAAGCATTGATTACTGGTTCAGAAGAAAGAGGAGACGAAGGAGGTGAAGAGGATGTGCCAGTAAGGGCATGTTCATGATAATTGACAGGTTTGGCAGGAACGGGTAGCAGTACAGGATGATTTGAGAATTTAGGTGAGGGAGGATGCGTCATGTCAGCAAAAGGAAAAATGCTTTCATCGAAAATGACATCACGAGAAATGTAGACCCTGCCAGTAGACGGATCAAAACACTTGTACCCCTTATGTGAAGAGCTATAACCTATGAAAATGCACTGCTTGGTTCTAAATTGGAGCTTCCTGGTGTTAAAAGGCCTGAGATTAGGGAAGCATGCACAACCAAAAACACGCATCATTGAGTAGTTTGGCTGAACTCCCAAGAGCTTATGCATAGGAGTGTCAAGACCAATTATCCGACTGGGCATACGATTGATAAGGTAACATGCTGTATAGAAAGCTTCATCCCAAAAACGTAAAGGCATGTGAGATTGAGCTAACAAAGTGAGACCTGTCTCAACGATATGCCTATGTTTTCTACCACACCGCTCTGTTGGTGAGTATGTGGGCAGGAAATTCGATGGGAGATTCCTGTGCGCTGAAAATATTGATGAAGACGTTGATACTCACCCCCAATCAGATTGAACCGTCCTGATTTTCAGATTCAAAAGTGTCTCAACATGTTTCTGAAATTGCAGAAAAATGCTCTCAACTTCAGATTTACACTTAAGAAAGTATATCCACACAAATTTGCTAAAGTCATCAACAAAAGAGACATAGTATTTGGCATTGTTTATTGATGGAAGGGCCGGACCCCACACATCAGTGTGGATTATTTCAAGAGGTGTGGTTGAAACATGATTAGAAGGTTCAAATGCTAACTGATGAGCCTTGCCATGTTGGCAGGCATTACAAATATTGGAAGAGGTGTTTTGTGGCATTACATCAAGGCTGTTATTCTGCAAAACATGACGAGTAATAGGAGCGGAAGGATGGCCGAGCCGACGATGCCAAAGGTCTGAAGTCAGCTTGGCCGAGAAGAGAGCTTGACTGAGTTTCTTGATTGGAAGAGTGTAGAGACCCTTCTTACATCCTCCTTTTAGAAGAGTTTTCCCCGTGGTTCGATCCTTGACAAAAAAGGTATTTGGGTAAAACTCAACAGATGCATTATTATCAATGGTTAATTTCCGAACTGAGACAAGATTCTTGCTAACTGCAGGGACGTGCAAGACATGATTCAAATGAATAGGGCGAGATGAACCAGTAATTTCTGCATTACCAATGTGAGTAATAGACAAACCTGAACCTCCTGCAGTTTGGACTTGATCATCACCATTGTAAGCCTCTCTGGTCGTCAGACGCTCCAGATCCGAAGTAATGTGATCCGTTGCCCCAGTGTCAACGTACCAGTCAGGATCAACAGCATATCCTCCTCTAGCTGCAGTTGCTGCAACTCTTGTGACCTCCTCTGACTGATAATTTTGGTCAAAACGATGCCAACAGACGGAGGCATCGTGATTTGGCTTATGCAAATCTGGCAAAGATTGCCATCTCTCGTGTTGGTGAAGTTTCCTCCTTGATTTGGTCGTCCTCCACGACCATGGTTACCTGGGGATCGCCATCTTCCAGTGCTGCGCCCTCGGCGGCCACGGTTAACACGGCCACCCCCGCGCCCTTGATTCCTGTTAGCAATATTGGCAGAGACTTGTACCTCAGTGGCGTTGTCCTCCAGTCGCATCTCGAAGTTCAACATGTGAGCGTAGACGTCGCTGAGGGTGTACAGATCACAGCGAGTGGTGATGCTGGTCACCAAGGAATCATATTCGCCGCCGAGACCGCGCAGAAGGTAGGCGATGAATTCTTCGTCATCAAGAGGCTTCCCGATTGCCGCAAGTGTATCAGCGTACCCTTTCATCTTGCGGTAATACATGGCAATACTTTGATCATTCTTTTGGTTGTAGTGAGCTGCATCCGAATCTGCATGACTTCGCGCACGTGAGTTCGCAGCAAAGGTGCGCTCAAGGATGCACCAGCGCCGAATGACGTCGTAACGCCGACCAGATAGCCAAGCACTTCCTCGACATGGACGAGAGGATAGCACTCAGGACTAGCTGATCCTGATGATACCAGGTAGTGAAAGCCGGGTTAACGATGATGCTCCGCCGGTGTTATTCTCTTCATTAGCGGGAACAGTGATGGTCTGCGGTGGTCGCGCGTTGGAGCCATCAACATAGCCAAGCAGAGCCTGGCTACTCAGGTAGGGAAGGATCTGGGTCTTCCATAGGAGATAATTCTCCTGGGTCAGCTTAACACTCACTGAGTGGCTGATCGCCGCATGGCAGGCATTAGAGGTGCTGCGCCGGACTGATTGTTTGAGGCGGTGGATGTGGTTGACATTTGTGGATCGCTAAAGCTCTGATACCAAGAAAGAAATCGAGTTATGGAAAGAAAACCGCACTGATCCTCATGGGATCATCTGTATTTATAATTGGTTAAGGAAACAGATTACATGCATATTTAGTCAACAAGATCCGAGCTATCAGGAAGAAGTGCCTGGTCTAACTCTAACAGCATCGCCTAAACTCACGCACACGTTTAGACGCAGTCATATGATGTATAACCATTGCAGTTTCTAACACAAGGAACCAAATGGAAGCATCCGAGCTCACCGTCCGTCTCGGCGACCTCGAGCGCCTCCTGACTTCTTCAGCGACCCTCGGGCCGGCTTGGCCCTCCTCAGCCAGCCGAGGCGAGCTCGCCTCCTCGCCGCTCGGGCCTCCTCCGCCCGACCGGTCGCCATGATGCCGTCACTGACATCGGCGGCATCGGCGTCGACAGGAAGCAGGCGGCCCAGACGCCGTCCGCGTCGACAGAACGCGGGCGGACTAGGCGTCGGTGTCAACACGAACGGGAAAGCGCCGGCCACGCCGTCGACAGGAACAAGGATGCGGAGGCCGCAGCGTTCTACTGTAAAATTTCTCTTTAACAATGCATTTGGACTCGCCACAAACTTAATCTGTCATTTGGTCTAGCTTGCCGGGACAGAGCTCCTCTCCGACGCGCCGCTAAGCAGCCACATGGCCCCGGCCATTGCCGGATTGCAAGAAGATTGTGGACGGTGGCTTGGACAGCGCAGCCTCTTAGGTTCTAGAAGCTTCTGAAGCTGAGAACCAAGGCAGTGAGGTGCGAGTAGAAATGGGATTGAGTTCCAGAGCTTGAAAAAGAACAAATAGCTTTCCCGTGAGCTGAGTGCATGCATATACCTGTAGAAATTTCGCAAGAATTTTACAGAACGAATAATCTCATAATATTCAAGTAAAATTCATATATTTGAGGCCTTTACACCATAGTTGTCACCGGTAAGTACTGTCCGGTTTGTATTATTTTGGCACCTAAACAGGTATAAAGTAGATTTATGTATCGTACCGGTCTCAATACCGGTCCGATACAAGTCAATACTGGCAATACTAGCTTCGATACCGATTATGCTGGTAGAATTGATGATATATTCTTTTGAACTATATGTTATATTTGATAGTGCTATTATGTATTTGAAGTAATATTATAAGTGAATGTTGATGTATATATAATAAAACATATGTATACTTATAAATATGTATTATTATACTATACCACACCGGTATAAACTAGTACCAAAACATAACATTCTAAAAACCAAATTAGTATAGCCTTCTTTACTATATCGACAAGTTTGCTTGCCTTCTTTACTATATTGACAAGTTTGCTTTCGACCAAAATGACAACAAAAAAGCAAGGAATGTAGTTACATTAGCGCATCCTCAACACAAGATGCTTTTACGTAGGTGGGTGCATAAAGAAAAAGAATACATACACGCCCTTATAGAGATCAAGAGAAGACTCATGTGACTAGTCCATTCTTCAAACTAAATAGAATTCTATCTATCTATCTACTAATTAGACAATCTGAGAAAGCTCTCACATTAATCAGAAATATCTGACCATCTATCTGCTGAGCTCAAGTTATAATAGTTTAGATTAAACGAAAAAGTCATGTCAAGTACAATCTAAATTAACTTAAATTCAAAATAAAAATAGTGAAAATAACAATTTAACTTCTATACAATTTCTAAAGTAAATCCATAAATAAATAAAATTTAAAAAATAATTAAATAAAAATTAAGAAATTGAAACAAAGAATCCATGTCAAGTATAAGTCAAATAAACTAAAATTTGAAATAAAAAGTACCTGAGTTATAACGGTTTTGTTAAGTACAAACTAAATTATCTGAAATTTAGAATAAAAAATAAGAAAAATTAGCAATTTGACTTCCACATGATTTCCAAAGTAAATTCATAAATAACTAAAATTTATAATAATAAACAAACATAAATTAGCTAATAAACACAAAGACTTTCAATTATAAGCCAATTAACTAAAATTTGGAATAAAAATACCCAAGTTATAAAGGCTTAGATTAAAAGAAATAGTCCATGTCAAATACAATCTAAACTAACTAAAATTCAGAATAACCAATTAAGCAAAATTAGCAAATTGACTTCTATAAGATTGAGAAAGTAAATCCATAAATAACTAAAATTTAGAATAATAATTAAATAAAAATTGGCTAATTAAAACAAAGAGTCTATGTCAAGTACAAGCCAAAGTAAGTAAAATTTAGAATAAAAAATACCTAAATTATAACAGTTTAATTTAAAAGAAAGAGTCTATGTCAATTACAATCTAAATTAACTGAAATTCTAAATAAAAATTAATGAAAAATATCAATTTGACTTACATATGATTTTTAAAGTAAATAAAAAATATAAATTTTATAATAATAATTAAATAGAAATTATCAAATTAAAAGAAAGAGTCTATGTTTTATACCAATTTCAAGTAAACCCTATGAAAAATTCAAATAATAACAAATAAAATATAAATTTTATATGAATTTTAGCCTAAAACTAAAAAATTCCACCCAAGTATGATAAAAAATATGCAAATTCAGAATAAATGTTAAAGATGTGATTAGAGATTTGATTTATATGACCTCCAAAGTAAGATTCATAAATAAAAAAGTTTAGAATAATAGTTAATTACTCCGTCTAAGTTTGTAGGGTGTACTTTCTCTTGGCATATAGACCAAGGTGATTTTGTATGAACTCTAACCTAAAAGATAAAAGAAAAATCCACCCAAAGTACAATCCAAAAATATGTGAATTAGGGACAAATTAAAGGATGATTGAAGATTTCATTTGTATGGAATTAAAATGCTAAATTTAAAAATATTAAAATTCATAATATGATCTATAACTGTACTAATTATAAACTACGAAAACAATTTCACATTAAGTGAGAAAAGGAAAAGATTTAGCATTTATTTAACAAAACCAAGTTATAGTGGCTATCATGTACAAACCAAATTAATGGACCTAAGTGACTTTACCTAAAAATCTAGCCCCATGTGAACGCACGAGTTGATCACTAATTATACTTATTCAGAAATGTGCATGAAGCAAATTTGGAAGGCAAACATGTGTGAAGAACAAGGATCCGTGCATATATATACCCAACAACCTCCGGAGCATTTGCATTTTCGCCGTATGTGCTACAGAGTACAGACTTCATATGCTACACAGGGGAAGTTCTGAACACAGTATGCAACACTGGGACATGAAATCAACCCTTGTTTGCTGAACAATTAAGTTCTCTGCCCTTTCAAGCTGCAAGTCACGGAATTCACAAACTCTCAATTGTTTTGTACACACCACACAGAGCTCTGCATCAGCTCAGCCGAATGGACTAAAATTGAGCAGACCAACCCAATCCTTGCATGACTGGATGCCTGCGGTACATGACTTCCAAAGAAGGAAAAAGAGATGCTGAAACTACACAAGATCCTTATATAACAAAATGCGAGCTAATCCACCTCAATTTCAAGAAGACACTAAGGAAATATATAATCCATGCTAGTTCGATTTGTTATAATTGTGGGGAGCCTGGTCATCTGGTTGGGAGTTGTCGAACCGGAAGTTATGTTTCATTTGTGAAGAAACTAACCACCAAGTGGATCATTGCCCTGTTTGTCTGAAACCCCATTCAACTGCTAAGTAACATTGGGAGTGCTGCTAATGGATTAGGCTTTTTCTATTTGGAAGTTCCAGAATCTAGTAGGTGTGCTTCTTTTAGGTTCAACAATTGTGGCATAATTACTATAGACCAAGGGAGATTAGTCTGGCTGAGCTGGAGAAGAACCTTTCTGATATTTTTGATTCTAAGTGGCCGTGGCAGATTAGACAACTAGAGGCGTTCAGATTTCTGGTTAGGTTTCCACCTCACAAGAAAGTTTTTGACCTTGCTCTGTTACCTAGTTTTAACCTGTCCAAACCTGGGGTGACTGTTTATGTCGAAGCTTGGAAAGGGAGGTTGATGTCTTTGATGATCTTCCAGAGGTTTGGATTCAGGTGAGAGGTGTGCCCCAAAATGGTGTAACTGGAAAGTTTTTGATCAAATCGCCTCTTGCTTTGGTTTGCTTCTTAATGTGGATTGGATTGGGCTCTTTAAGAGCTTTTATGAAGTGGTTAGGCTGAGGATTGCATGTCGGGATCCTTCGAAAATCCCTCAACAGAGGTTGATGGGAGCTAAGAAAATCCTATTTCTGATTAATCTGGTGGTTGAGAAAGAAGATTCGCCTATTCCTGTTGATGGTGGTGGACAGGATGATGGTAAAGATGACAATGATGATGACTGTGATGATTTTGATGATAAAGATAAAAAACAAGATGATAAGAACGATGTGATGGTCACTGACCATTTGTTGGTTTGTTCTGATCAGAAATAGAATATTTCTTCTAATAGGTCGTCATTTGTAACTAAATCTGGAACTCAGAAAGATAAAGTAGTTATGCTGGATGGTCTAAAGGCTGTAGCTGATGAAAACTTGATTGCTGTTAGTTCTGGTGTGGGGGAAAGGAAAACCTGGAGGCAATTGTTTCAGGAGAATATGAGTAAAGCATATAAGGATGAGGTGATTGATGATAGTAAATGCTTGGAGCTTCTCAAAGACCTAGAGTTAATTGGATCTGATAATGAATGGGAGGAAGATAGAGAGATTGAGTCTGGAAGTGCAGAGCTCTTGATGAAGCAAGATGATTTGCAGTCTATAGATTGTCCTGATATTCCTAGTTTGGGTCTGTCCTCTTCTGCGGTCCAGTTCCCGGAAGATTTGTTTCCAACTGCGTCTGTTGTGAAGATAGATGAGGGCGTTTCTGGTGTTGATACTCAAGGTGGAGTTTTAAAGCCTCATGAGGACCGGCATGTGAAGAAATGACAAAAGAATTGGGGTCCAATTCCCACCAAGAGGAGTAAGAGGCTTGATGATCAAGGTAAAACAATTTTGCAAAAGGCTCAAGAACTCATTCAATTCAAAAATCTGGAAAACTGCCCCAAACCAAAAGGTACGTCATTTAAAAGTTCTTTTGATTCTTTCTCTGTCCATGAGCTTTGTGATCTATCTGAGAAAGTTGGGATATCATTAGGTGATTCTATTTGTGAGAAAGTTGATAATATTCAAATTTGTAAAGAATGTTATGCTATGCGAATTTTGAATTTTGATCCGAATGTCTCTGTGGGAGATCGAGTCAATCTTCAATCTGATGATATTCCCTCGGGGGTTGGGGATTGTGAAGGTAGAGAAGAAAAGCGAAGTAATGGTCCAGGGTCTCTGGAGGAGGTTTTGGATAGCTCGAATATAGGAGAATGGACTATGGTTGGGAAGAAAAGACGGGGCAAGCACCCCAGGAAATATAGAGGAATATGAAAGGTCTTTTTTGGAATTTGAGAGGGTTAGGACAGCCGGGGAAAACGCAATGTCTTGTGGACCTTATTAGGAACAATCAAGTTGATTTTGTTGGGCTTCAAGAAACTAAGAAGGACAATTTTAGTAGTTCGTTCCTTAACAACATTTGTGGTTCTAAGATTTTTTGTTGGCATTATTTACCGGCCAGATCCTCTGCAGGGGGTATTCTGGTTGGTTTTAATGTTGATTTAATGGAGGTCCTTCATGTAGATATTAAAGATTTTTCGGTACAGTGTTTGGTTAGAACTAAACAGATGAATTTCACTTGGTGACTTGTTGTGGTTTATGGTTCTCCTTATAATGAGGGGAAACAGGCTTTTATTTCTGAGCTCCATGAGATTTTTGTTATGGATAATCATACTCCTATAATTTTAGGAGGGGATTTTAATTTGGTTAGATCTCAAGATGACAAAAGCAATGGCAGAGTTGATTTTGTTGGGCTTCAAGAAACTAAGAAGGATAATTTTAGTAGTTCGTTCCTTAACAACATTTGTGGTTCTAAGATTTTTTGTTGGCATTATTTACCGGCCAGATCCTCTGCAGGGGGTATTCTGGTTGGTTTTAATGTTGATTTAATGGAGGTCCTTCATGTAGATATTAAAGATTTTTCGGTACAGTGTTTGGTTAGAACTAAACAGATGAATTTCACTTGGTGACTTGTTGTGGTTTATGGTTCTCCTTATAATGAGGGGAAACAGGCTTTTATTTCTGAGCTCCATGAGATTTTTGTTATGGATAATCATACTCCTATAATTTTAGGAGGGGATTTTAATTTGGTTAGATCTCAAGATGACAAAAGCAATGGCAGAGTTGATGGCAGGTGGTGTAACAAGTTTAATGAATGGATTGACCTGTGGGGTCTTATGGAAATTCCTCTAGCTGGTAGGCATTTTACGTGGGCCAATAATCAAAAGAAGTTAATAATGGTAGTTATTGATAGAGTTTTCGTTAGTACTTCTTTTGAAGAACGTTTTCCGCGAGCGATGGCTTCTGCTTTGGCTAGGATTGGTAGTGACCATACCCCGATTCTGTGGGATTCCGGGGATGGTGCTTCTTACTATAAAACCAGCTATAAATTCGAAAAATGGTGGCTATTCCATGAGGACTTTAGTGGTATTGTTCATAATGCGTGGAATGTTCTGGTTCGAGCTAAAAAGGCGATTGATATTTGGCAAGCTAAAGTCAGGAACGTCAGGAAAATAACTAAAGGCTGGAGTCGTAATATCGATGTGGACATTAAGAAAAGAAAAAAAGTTACTTATAGAGGAGTTTGTTAATTTGGATGTTTTATCGGAGTCTAGAAGTATCTCTCCTGAGGAAAGTTCCAGATTAGAGTTGATTAAGAAGGAACTTGATTATATTTGGACTATTGAAGAAACAAAAGCTAGACAGAGAGCTCGTGACAGGAATATGAAAGAGGGGGACAAGAATACTAAATATTTTCGCGCCGTTGCTAATCAAAGACGTAGGAAAAACTTTATCCCTGTTCTTGATGGGCCAAATGGGCCAACTTCTGAACCTGATGAGATGCTTCAAATTGCTTGCGATTATTACAAAGCTCTGTTTTGTTTTGAACCTAAGCCTAACATAAATATTGAGGATGATTTCTTTGAGATGGCCGAAAGAATATCTGTTGAGGAGAACTCTTTGTTAGAAGCCTCGTTTACTGAAGAAGAGGTTAGAAGTGCAGTGTTTGATTCCTACTCAGACGGGGCTCCCGGCCCCGATGGCCTTCCCTTTCTGTTCTATCAAAAGTTCTGGGATTTGGTTAAAACTGATCTTCTTAATCTTTTCAAAGATTTTGAAAATAATGATCTTGATCTGTTCCGTCTTAATTTTGCCATGATTTCGTTGATCCCCAAGGAAAATAATACTAGGAAAATCAAGCAGTTTAGGCCTATTAGCTTGTTGAATTGCAGTTATAAAATTATCTCTAAAGTGCTTACAAATAGACTGAGTCCGATTTGTAACAGGATTATTTCTCATAATCAGTCTGCTTTCTTGAAGAATAGGTATATCTTGGAAAGTGTGGTTACTGCGCATGAGGTCATTCATAAAGTGCATCATGACAAAGTGAAAGGTCTTGTTCTTAAGTTGGATTTTGAAAAGGCTTATGACAAAGTTAACTGGAGTTTCCTTATGGATATTTTGAGCAAGTGGGGTTTTGGTTTTAAATGGCGGCACTGGATTTTTTCTTTGTTGGAGAAGGGTTCTGTTGGTATCAAAGTTAATAACCTTGAGAGTGATTTTTTCCAAACCGGTAAAGGTTTGAGACAGGGAGACCCGCTCCCCCCCATTCTTTTCAATCTGGTTGCTAATATTTTTACCGCACTGCGCTTAAGGGCGCTCATAACCACGTGTTAGAGGGTCTTTGTGGTGATTTTTGTCCCGGGGCATTCTTAGTTTGAAGTATGCCGATGATACTATTTTGTTTCTTAAGAACAATGAGGGTTTTATGTTGCATCTCAAGTGGTTTCGACTTGTTTTGAACAAATGTCGGTCCGAGAATTAACTTTCATAAGAGTGAGCTAATTCCTATTTGATGTGACGAGCATGAAATTGTTAGGTTTGCTAACATCTTCTGTTGTAAAATTGGTTCTTTTCCCATTAAGTATCTTGGGATCCCTATACACTTTGGAATGACTACGAGGGTCATAGCAAACTTCATCTAGCTAATTGGCATCTCGTTACTATGAAGAAGGACTATGGTGGGCTTGGGATTCCAATATTAGAGATCTTAATTTGTGCCTGCTTGCTTCCTGGATTAAGAGATTTTATGTTAATGAGAATAAATAGTGGATAGATTTGATTAGATTCAAGTATAAGACTGAGAACCCTAATGTCTTTGCTTGCCATCCGAACAATGTTTCTGTGTTTTGGAAGGGGTGCTTTGGGCGTTATGGGCTACTAAATTTGGTTATAGGTGGATGGTTGGCAATGGAAAGAAAGTTAGATTCTGGGAAGGCATTTGGTTCGGGGGGTCTTGCTTGGCTGTTCAATTTTGGGATTTGTATGTCCTGGTTTATGAAAAAGGTTATTCTATTGTTGATATTTGGGATGGCTCTCATCTAAGATGTACCTTTGGGAGGACCTTTTCTGACAGATTGATGACTAGATGGTTTGAGTTAGTTGAGGTGGCAAGGAGTATTACTTTTTCTGATGATGTTGATTCTTTGATATGGCAATATTCTAGTAATGGTGTCTACTCGGTTAAGTCCCTTTATGCTATTATCAATTTTAGAGGAATTATTCCGGTTTTTATTCCTGCTGTTTGGAAATTGACTGTTCCTCCTAGAGTTCATTTTTTCCTTTGGCTCCTCTCTCACAACAAATTGATGACTACAGATAACTTGTTGAAAAGAGGCATGGATAAAGGAAGTTCCTGTTATTGCTGTAATGAGGTTGAATCGGTAAATCACATCTTTTTCGAACGTGTTGTTGCCAAAAATGTTTGGAATTTTATTTTGGAGTTCTTTAGTTTGAATATTGGCTATGATTATGAGTCAGTCGCTCACTTTTGGTTGAGTAATTCGAGACATGGTGCTCTTAATTCCATCTGTGCTGCCGCTCTTTGGGGCATTTGGAAGTTTAGAAATGATATGATCTTTTGTTTCTGTGGTTGGCTAAATGTGAAAGTTGTTTGGAGGAAAATTAACATCGCTAAAGAATTGGAGCCCTCTGCTCACGTGTATGATGGAGGATAAGATTTCTGGTTCGCAGGAGTCGAGATCTTCATCATGGCGCCTTTGTCGCTGGAAAATCAAATCATTTGTGATGAGCAGTGGCTCATCGTTGACGTGAGGTGTCAGTCGGGTCATCTTCTCTCAGAAATTAGTGGTCTCCAAGTTTTGCTCTGGTGTTTGGTATCCAGGCCATGAGGCTAAAGTGGTTGTTGCTTTGTCTCCATCGATGACTGTCAGAGAGTTCTGCAGTCAGTAGGCTGGTCGTTTTTTGCCCAGTTCGTTGTCTCTGTTGTGGTCGTTGCTGTTGGCTGAAGCTCAGAATGGTGGCTGATTTTGGGGTAGTTTATGTTGAAGAATTAGACAGTTTCCAGATTAAATTCTGAATATAGATCATGAACAACAACACACAAACTAGCATGCATCTCTCTAACACACTAGACAGTAAGAACATCATTATCATCTTGATAGACATAATTAACCATGAGATCAGAGCAAATCGAATGTACTGAGCAGAAGAGGATGACGGCGCGTTACGGTGCGGTTGTGGTGTTGACGTAGTAGATGCGGTTGCGGTGTTGACGAGGTCGACGTTGGTGGATCGCGTCGCAGAGCACCGCTACGCACGACGCCCAAAGACAGGAACAGAAGACGAGCCGTGGTGACGATCTTGAGCGATAAGCGCCAAGCGCTTCCTAAAACCTTATTCGCCTCTCCCGTGCAGATCGCAAAGACGGCGGGTTCCGGAGACTGCTCCCCGATCGCGGATGCACGCTTGCGCCGGGATGGAGAAGGCTACGGTATGGCGGCGAAGAACGAGAGGTGGCAAAACCCTAATGTGTGATCTCAGATGTTCACACGGTGGTGGTATGCAGATATATAGGGATAGCTCGTAACTGTGGACCAACGTGACTCAAGACGCCACTTAACGGACTCGATTAAAGATCCTTATCTCATACTAACCGCCACGATTCTCGAGTAGCAAAAGAATAAACCGCAAAAGGAAGTCGTGGTTCACGCAAGGCCTTGGACCGGATTTCGGCGACCATTCACGCAGTGCCGACGCCGTGCCCTCCGCTTCGCCCGCGCCCGAGCCCGAGCCCGAGCCCGAGCCCGACAAGGCGGGCGAGCGCTGCAGGGCTTTCTTCTTCCCTTGCCATGCTTCTAGGAAGGTGGAGAGAGCTCTCCCTTATAAATTGGTCATCCTCCACCTCCACAAGTAATATGGGACTAATGCTTGCACACATGCCTCCTCATGAATGGGCCTTTGAGATTTTCTAGGATTTATTTGTCTCAATTAAGTGGGCTTGGCCCAAATAATCCAACAATCCCCCACCAGATCTCAAGGTCCATTTAGAGATTTGCCAATACTCACTACTTTTTAGTATACCAAATAAGCCAAAGAAAGACCTAAGTTGAACTTCTGCCTAGAGCTCCAAGCTACACCCATCCACAACTTGAACAATGGACTACGCCTTGAATTGCAAGTTTTGTGTGAACAGGATTCACTCAAAGTCATAACTGATATCTGGCTGCCAGTAGCCTTTTCCGCGGGTGGAGCATATGAGTCGTACTCCATGGTCTCTTCATGAGCTTACTAGAGATCACCCGAGTCTCATAGATCGCGACTTTAGACAATGGGCTCATATAGGTGTGTTCTTTCAAGAATGCTCAGAGAACAAAGATCTTCGCTAGTTATAGCCAATAGAAACACATTAAGGCATATCGCCATCCTACCTTACAAAGATTTTGAGAGTATTGCATCTTCACTTAGAGAGGGTAATGACATTTCCCTCGGTTCCGCCAATAGCTTGTTTTACCCAGACCCAATGTCGGGACCCAGATTTACCAAATCCGACCCTCTCAGTTTCAACCGCTTAGTCGAGAACAGCTAGCGACACATCATACAAATGATGATAACACGTACATATCATAAAGTCCATAACAAAGATACAGCAAAAGAGTGTAACAACATCATCACATTATTACAAGTATGAAGCCTTACTATGAAGTGTAAAAGTAACAATGAAATGTAGAACAAAAAGAGCCAATCGGCTTAGCCCACAGCAACCGAACGGGTACGCCCCTAGAAGATCGAGTCATCCTCCTCATCAAGTCTCCACAGATGTTGAATTGTGGATCGTGATGCTTTGGACACCACTTCTACCATCATTTGCTTTATGGAATAAGCAATTTCACAATAAAAAGCGAGGGTGAGTATGCAACATACTGCAAGTCTCGAAACTTAATGCAAGTAACTAAATGCATGGCTTAAACAAAGGATGGCATATATGGTTCATTTGCATAAAGCTTAAATTGAAATTTAAATACAAGTAATAATTTCATAAAGCAAAGATTTAACAAAATGTAAATAGCATAAATAATTAAATTGAAGTATAACAATTTTCCGTGTTCCAACTACCGGTTGGCTCTAGCCGCCAAACTAAATTGGAGCTCTAGCTCATGATTCCCAACCACATTTTTCATTTTAAACCAAATCCATCATTTTCCATTTAAAACCAAAAACCGTAAAATCTACTATGTGAAAGCTGCCCACGCTGCCCTTATCCGTGGGGCACGGCTACTCAAGTAGTTTTTAAGACTCGCAGAGTGGTACACTTTACCCACACGACATGATCAACCCTTTGCGCCATGCAATTAACACACTTCCTTTGGTGTGTCGGCAGGGAGATCATGACAAGGCCTTTACAATGCATATACTGCCACCGACTTCACCCGCTAAGGTTTCGCTCACCTGACCTCCTTGCGCCTTGCAAGTGTCGCACCGACAAACTCGCATGCAAATTTCACCCGGCAAAGTCAAATAACGATACATGCAAATTACTTAGCCTGTGTCGCATCCATATAGACATGTGGTTGTATCAGATAGCATGGCCCAAGGTAACACACGACCGGTCCTTAATTGACTAGGGCGACAATCACATTCCAAAATTTTGTGCATTCCGCACCGCCATTCAACCAATCCGCCCGGTCTAAATCATTTTTTTTTCACTTTTAATCTCAAATTAATACCGCAACTCCAATTGCCATATTTTCACAATTCCATTTGAATCAAAGATTGAAAGCATTTCCATAATGGTAAGGTACCGACGTGATTAAGCATGGCTAAGCATTTTCTACCATCCCATAATATGAAAATGATTATAATTAACAGAATTAATTTTCCTAGGGTGTCAATGGTTGGCAAGATTAATACCAATGTGGGCATAACAAAATTGGAATTTAACTAAGCATTAAAATGGCAAGAAAGTACAATACGAAATCAAATAGCATGCAATAAATTAAAACAAAGTAGCATTTCATAAACTTGGGTTCAATATGGTCAAGGAGACTTGCCTTCACCCTCGACCACTGCTGCAACCTCCGCTGGATGCTCCTCTCGCCAACCGGTGTGTATGTCTACACGCCAAACACGCGAATCGAGGCAAAACAATAAATAAACAGAAATAAATAAAATTCAAAAATTCATAAAAATGACACCAACAGATAGATCTTGATTTTATATGAATTTAGAATTTGAATCGCTCAAATCGGAGTTTGAACGGAGGAGAACGGCCTTCAAGTTTCTCGAGAGAAAATCGAAAAACCCGTGAATGACACGTGTCACTACGCTATTGGATGATATTTTGGAAATTCGCATTTAATCGAAATTATGAAATACATGCGCCGACAGGGGCCCTTGCGCGGCGACTTCGGTCCATCGTGAATGAGTTCACCGAGGGTTCACGGTGAAGTGACCGTCACGCCGACGTGGGCGCCCACGGAAGGCTAGGGCTTACGGGCGGTGTCGCGGCGATGACGCGGACGCCGACATGGCAACTCACGGACGAGATGATGCCGACGCGGGCGCCGATGTGGCGCCCACGCGGACCTAGGGCGACGTGGCAACGCGTGGCGCGGACGCAGGCGGCACGCAGTAACACATGGCAAGCATCGGCCACGCGGCGGCGGCGCCGACGAGGACGCCACGCGGATCTAGCGCCGAGGTGTCGCGAGGTGGCGCTTACGCGAAGATCCGCATACACGGCGGCTACGCGGACGCTAGCGACTACGCGGCGCTGCACGCTGCTCGCACGCGGCGCCACGCCTTGACACTGGCGAGAGGTGACGAGGCTACGAGACGGGCTTCACTTAAACACGCGCAGATCCGACCGCTGATGGGGAATCCGACCACCGAGTGACGGAGACACGCGACGGCAATGAGGCAAGAAGCAGCGGGACTAGGGAAGACGACGTCAACCGCGTAATGAACAATGGAGAGGGTAGAAGAGTTAGCGAACCGGTAGAGGACGAAAAGAGGAACTCGATGGTACCAAAATCTACGGCGGAGACTCACCGGAGAGGAATAAAACACGGCGGAGAAGGCTCGGGCTTCACTTGCAAACTCGGTAGGTCGCCAAGACAGATGACGGCGCCCCGTGAGAGAAGAGGGAAATGTGCGAGAGGAGGAGCACCAGACGTGAACCGGAGTGGGTTTTTATAGCCTAGGGCAGCGTGTAGAGGCGCGAAAAGCAAGGTAGGTCGGTGCGGCGCATGTTACGGGTGGCGGCGGGATTTCGAGGTGACGTGGACGCACGGGATGCGTTGATTCGGAATCGGACGGTGAGAAACAGAGTGAGTTAGGGTTAGGGTTTTATCAGGCGGCGGCGCAGATCTCGTCTGTTGGATGGACGATCAACTACGTGGTTTGATCGCGGTTTAGGGTTAGGGTTTTATGAGGAATGGGCCGAGGAGTTTGGGCTGGTAGAATAGGAATGGGCGGACGCAAAGGAACAAAGTGAATCGGCCAAGTGAAAATGATTTGAAAATAATTTCTGAATTAAATAAAAAATCGTAAAATCCGAATAAGCTTCAATAAATCCAAATAAATCGCAAATAAATTCGGAAAAATCTCCAAAAATATAGAAAAATCAAATGAATCACAAGAAACCCAAATAAAATAATAAATAATTAATTTGAGTTATAGATTATTCAAATTAAATCCTTTTGATTTTCATTTTAAACCAAATCCATCATTTTCCATTTAAAACCAAAACCGTAAAATCTACTATGTGAAAGCGTTCCACGCTGTTCTTATCCGTGGGCACGGCTACTCAAGTAGTTTTTAAGACTCGCAGCCGTGGTACACTTTACCCACACGACATGATCAACCCTTTGCGCCATGCAATTAACACACTTCCTTTGGTGTGTCGGCAGGGAGATCATGACAAGGCCTTTACAATGCATATACCGCTACCGACTTCACCCGCTAAGGTTTCGCTCTCACAGCCCCCCCTTGCGCCTTGCAAGTGTCGCACCGACAAACTCGCACAGCCCACTGGCAAAGTCAAATAACGATACATGCAAATTACTTAGCCAGGTCGTACCCATATAGACATGTGGTTGTACTGTATAGCATGGCCCAAGGTAACACACGACCGGTCCTTAATTGACTAGGGCGGACAATCACATTCCAAAATTTTGTGCATTCCGCACCCGCCATTCAACCAATCCGCCCCGGTCTAAATCATTTTTTTTTCACTTTTAATCTCAAATTAATACCGGCAACTCCAATTGCCATATTTTCACAATTCCATTTGAATCAAAGATTGAAAGCATTTCCATAATGGTAAGGTACCGACGTGATTAAGCATGGCTAAGCATTTTCTACCATCCCATAATATGAAAATGATTATAATTAACAGTAATTAATTTTCCTAGGGTGTCAATGGTTGGCAAGATTAATACCAATGTGGGCATAACAAAATTGGAATTTAACTAAGCATTAAAATGGCAGTAAAGTACAATACGTAAATCAAATAGCATGCAATAAATTAAAACAAAGTAGCATTTCATAAACTTGGGTTCAATATGGTCAAGGGAGACTTGCCTTCACCCTCGACCGCTGCTGCAACCTCCGCTGGATGCTCCTCTCGCTCAACCGGTGTGTCGTCTACACGCGAAACACGCTAATCGAGGCAAAACAATAAATAAACAGAAATAAATAAAATTCAAAAATTCATAAAAATGACACCAACAGATAGATCTTGATTTTATATGAATTTAGAAATTTGAATCGTTCAAATCGGAGTTTGAACGGAGGAGAACGGCCTTCCGAAGTTTCTCGGGAGAGAAAATCAGAAAAAACCCAGGAATGACACGTGTCACTACGCTATTGGATGATATTTTGGAAATTCGCATTTAATCAGAAATTATGAAATACATGCGCTGACAGGTGGGGCCCTTGCGTCAGCGACTCGGTCCATCGTGAATGAGTTCACCGAGGGTTCACGGGTGAAGTGACTGGTCACGCTGACGTGGCAGCCACGTGGAAGGCTAGGGCTTACGTGGCGGTGTCGTGGCAGTGACGTGGCGCTGACATGGCAACTCACGGACGAGATGATGCCGACGTGGCGCCAATGTGGCAGCCACGTGGACCTAGGGCGGACGTGGCAACGTCGTGGCGCGGACGCAGCGTGCACGTGGTGCACACATGGCAAGCACTGCGCGGCCACGGCGGCGAGGCGGCGCCGACGAGGACGCCACGCGGATCTAGCGCTGAGGTGTCGCGGAGGTGGCGTCTACGCGGCGAAGATCTGGCATACACGGCGGCTACGCGGGACGCTAGCGACTACGTGGCGCACACGCGTCTCGCACGCGGCGCCACGCGGCAGACACGGCGACAGGAGGGTGACGAGGCGGCTGAGACGGGGCTTACCGGAAACACGCGCAGATCCGACCGTTGATGGGGAATCCGACGGCCGGGAGTGACGGAGAGACACGCGACGGCGACGGCAAAGAATGCAGACCACGGGACTAGGGAAGACGACGTGCAACCGCGAATGAACAATGGAGAGGGTAGAAGAGTTAGCGAATCTGGTAGAGGACGAAAAGAGGAACTCGATGGTACCAAAATCTACGGCGGAGACTCACCGGAGAGGAATAAAACACGGCGGAGAAGGCTCGGGCTTCACTGCAAACTCCGGCGAGGTCGCGCGCACAGATGACGGCGCCTCCGGCGGTGAGAGAAGAGGGGAAATGTGCGGCGCGGAGAGGAGAGCACGGCACGTGAACCGGAGTGGGTTTTTATAGCCTAGGGCAGCGTGTAGAGGCGCGGAAAAGCAAGGTAGGTCGGTGCGGCGCATGTTACGGGTGGCGGCGGGATTTCGAGGTGACGTGGACGCACGGGATGCGTTGATTCGGAATCGGACGGTGAGAAACAGAGTGAGTTAGGGTTAGGGTTTTACTGTGGGCGGCGGCGCGTATCTCGTCCGTTGGATGGACGATCAACGGTCGTGGTTTGATCGCGGTTTAGGGTTAGGGTTTTATGAGGAATGGGCCGGAGGGAGTTTGGGCCGGCGGTAGAATAGGAATGGGCCGGACGCAAAGGAACAGTGGAATCGGCCCGAAGTGAAAATGATTTGAAAATAATTTCTGAATTAAATAAAAAAAATCAGAAAATCCGAATAAGCTTCAATAAATCCAAATAAATCGCAAATAAATTCGGAAAAATCTCCAAAAATATAGAAAAATCAAATGAATCACAAGAAACCCAAATAAAATAATAAATAATTAATTTGAGTTATAGATTATTCAAATTAAATCCCTTTTTGACTTTAAAAATTCAAATTAAGCTGTAGTTAATTCCAATAAATTGCAACGGGTTCGGATTTTGAAATTCAAGCTTAGGAAATTAAAAATGGGAATGTTACACCCAATTCACGGGATCTCCGATCACAAAGGCTGGGTTACCACTATTGCAACTTATATGGGTCTCATACCCATCTCCCTCGATGCACCTTCTATCACATTCCGTGATAGTCCTTCGTAAAGGATCTCGCCAGTTTTTGTCTGTTTGAATATAAGTCACACTTATTACTCCGGAGTTTCTCAATTTCCTGATAGACTTTAGTCATCTTTTAACGTGTCTTGATGACTTCGCATTATCCTTAGCACTGTTCACTTTAGCAATCACAGATTGATTATCACAGTTCATAAGGATAGCCGGTATCGGTTTTTCAACCACCGGCAAGTCCATCAAGAGCTCACGCAACCAATCTGCCTCTACAGTGGCTGTATCTAAAGCAGTGAGCTCCGCCTCCATGGTTGACCTTGTCAAGATGGTCTGTTTGCAGGACCTCCATGACACTGCACCACCACCAATGGTAAACACATATCCACCGGTGGCATAGAGCTCATCTACATCAGAAATCCAGTTTGAGTCATCAGATCCCTCAAGCAATCGCAGGTGCCCCGAATAGTGAATCGCATAACTCATAGTACCTTTCAAATAGCGCATTACCCTTTCAAGTGCATGCCAATGATCTCAACCCGGTTTGACATGAACCTACTCAATTTGCTCACAAAGAAATGATATATCGTGTCTCGTTGCACCAAAGAAGATACATGAGCGAACCGACAATATGAGAATATCTCAATTGGTTTAAGCCAATTTTCTTATTCTTTCTCGGTGTCACACTGGATCATAAGGAGTGGGAGAGGGCTTGCTATCCATAAAGCCAAATCGGCTCAAGACCTTCTCCACATAGTGGGATTGCGAAAGAGTAATCCCACTCTCATCCTTAATAAGCTTGATGTTCAGAATTACATTAGCTTCTCCCAGATCTTTCATATCAAATTTCTTTGACAGAAAAGACTTGACCTCATTGATCACACCAATATTTGTGCCAAAGATCAGTATATCGTCCACATAAAGGCACAATATAACTACTTCAAACCCACCATGGCGATAGTATACACATCTATCAGCCTCATTAATGACAAAGTTCGCAGAAGTCAAAGTGGTGTCGAACTTCTCATGCCATTGCTTAGGTGCTTGTTTCAGGTCATACAAAGATTTCAATAATTTACACACCTTGCTCTCTTGACCCTTTACTATATACCCATCAGTCGCTCCATGTAGATTTCCTCATCTAACTCTCTATTAAGAAAGTCATCTTCACGTCCATCCGATGAACGAGAAGACCATATGAGGCGCCAGGGAAAGTAATACTCGAATGGTGGTCATTCTAGCAACAGTGAATAAGTATCAAAGAAATCTTCGCCTTCTTTTGGGTGTAACCCTTAGCCACAAGCCGAGCCTTGTACTTCTCAATAGTACCATCGAGCCTAAACTTCTTCTTGAACACCCACTTACAACCCACGTGTTTACAACCATAGGGCCGTTCAGTCACCTCCCAAGTCCCATTGGCGAGAATCGAGTCCATCTCATTTTGGATGACTTCTTTCCAATTATCTCAGATCTGGAGATGCATATGCCTCTGCAATGGACGTGGGAGTATCATCCACAAGGTACACAATGAAATCACGCCAAAGGATTTTTAATCCTCTGTCTCTTGCTCTTTCTAGGAGCTTCATTGTCATCCTCCTCTAGGATTTTCTCAAGTGGTTGCTCGAAGACTCAACAGTGTAATAGTCTCGTGAATTATCTCGTAAGAAAATCTAGAAGTGCTATGCATATCTTTCATCGAAATATATTCTCAAAAACGTAGCATCACGAGACTCCATAATAGTATCAACGCACATATCGTGCACATCAGATTTAACTACTAAAATCTATAGCGATGCTCCTCCGAGCATATCCCAGAAAGACACAATCCACTGTCTTAGGCCCGAGCTTACGCTTTTTGTTAATCGGTACATTGACTTTCGCCAAGCATCCCCATGTGCACAAGTAAGAAAGTGATGGTTTTCTCCCAACCCACTTCTCGTAAGGGGTCTTCTCCATGTTTCATGGGAACTCTATTCAGACATGACATGAAGTCAACACGCCTCCCCACCATGCCTTAGATAAACCAAGGTGTCTAACATGGCGTTCACCAAGTCGGTCAACAGTCGCGGTTTTTCCTCTCGGCAATCCCGCTTTGATTCAAGTAGTAGGGAGGTGTCCTCTCATGAATAATACCATGTTCCGCATGAAATCATCAAAGATTTTGGGAAAAATCCGCCACCACGATCCGACCTAAGACGCTTGATCTTTCTCTCTAGTTGATTTTCAACTTCACTTTATAGATTTTAAAGTAGTCTAGCGTCTCATCCTTAGTTTTCAACAAGTAAACATAGCAAAATCTAGTCGCATCATCAATCAATGTCATGAAATATCTCTTTCCACCCTTTGTCAACACACCATTCATCTCGCATGGTCGTAATGTATGAGTTCTAGAGGTGCCAAGTTCCTCTCCTCAGCCGCCTTGTGAGGCTTTCGAGGTTGCTTCGATTGTAGGGATGGCAACGGGTCCGGGTCCCTCCGGGTCCAGTCTCCGTGGACCCGGACCCGAGACCCGAAATTTGGACCCGGACCCGGACCCGAAGTCAGTCACGGGTCCAAACTCGGACCCGGACCCGGACCCGATAGGTACCCGGACCCGAACTCAATTTCAATTTTTCAAATCATGCTACTGAGTTGGAAATAAAAATTGAAAGGAAGTAGAACAGGTCCTCTGACCATCATTTAAATTGTGAGACATGTCCTTTTTCTCAACAGACACACGCTACATGGCCTACGGCAGAAAAAGGGGAGCTTATTCAAACTCCAGCGCCATGCGGGCCATGTCAGGCCGTCGATCCCCGTGCACAGAGACCTCCAGAGGGCGCTCTCGTTTTCCCAGTCGCCCAACGATTCCCCCCACCCACCCGTTGCCACCGCCAGATGGATGTCAGAAACGAAACGAAACGGGTTTTCAAACTAAACGAGCGACTTGCCCCCATCGGATGTCAAAAAAAAACTAGTAACGGGTCCGGGTCCGGGTACCCATGGGTCCAAAATGAGACCCGGACCCGAACCCGGACCCGGACCCGGACCCGAAATAATATACCCGTGGGTCCAAATTTGGACCCGAACCCGAACCCATCGAATTGGGTACCATGCAATACCGGACCCACAGGTATTTTTGCCATCCCTATTCGATTGCACACAACTATGGCACTTAGAACCTTTGGCAATAGTGAAATTCGGAATTAAACTCATGCTGGAAAGCCGATTCATAAGACCAAAATTAATGTGGCATGACTCGCATCATCATTAACACTACCACATATATGGTTCACAGACTTATTATTGAAATCTGAAAGGGAAAAGCGGAACAAGCCTCCGCACTCATAGCCTTTACTAATAAATAGTCCATGCTTGGACACAACTACTTTATTGGACTCTAACACTACCTTAAACCCATCTCTGCATAGAAGGGAGCCACTAACGAGATTCTTGTTGATAGAAGGGACATGCTGCACGTTCCTCAGCTGCACGATCTTTCCCGAAGTGAACTTCAGATCCACTGTGCCAGTGCCATGAACAGAAGCATGTGACCCATTCCCCATCAGGACGGAGGAATCCCGAATGACCTGATAAGAAGAGAACATATTGATGTCAGAACACACATGAACGTTAGCACCCGTATCAATCCACCAACTGGAAGACTGAAATACTGAGAATACAGAAGGTAAATTACCATACCTGCGCTCTTCAAAGATTAAGAAGGTCACTGTGTTGTGACCTTGGACGTCATCCATTGTTGGCCTTTTTCCCTCGACGGTCTGCACGATCAGGGCATTCCTTGGAAAAGTGTCCGACCTCACCACATGTGAAGCAGGGCAGCTCAGCCTTGTTCATCTTCTTCTTCTTGAAGTTGGTAGTCTTGTTAGGCTTATTTTTCCCTTTGTTCTTGCCGTAGTTCTTTTGAACCATATTGACGCTGGACTGGCCCTCGGCTCCTTTACCATTGAAATCCTTAGCCCGAGCCTTCTCTTCAACATCAAGGGACACTATCAGGTTTTCGACTGATATCTTTGTCCTCTTATGTTTTAGAGTAGTGCCGAAACTCCTCCACGAGGGAGGCAGTTTTGCAATGATGCAACCGGCCACAAAAGGATCAGGTAAGACACATTCTAGGAGTTCGAGTTCCTTGACAATGCATCAGATCTCATAGGCTTGCTCTACAATAGAGCGATTATCGACCATCTTATAGTCATGAAAGTTCTCCATGACATACAAGCTTCCTCGCCAAGATCCGATGCAATCGAACTTGGCGCTCAATGTATCCCACAAAGACCTTCAAGATCTGTTATGTGCATGTACACATCACACGATGATCGGCAAGAACGCTAAGAATGCATCCCACGAAGAGAGTATTGGCATCCGTGAAACTCTTCTGCGCTTTCGGCAGAGAGATCACCTTCAGTTTGCCTTTACTAACCCGAATACATTCATAGCCGTAAGCCGAGCGTGACCTTGACTTGCCACCTCTTAAAGTGCACACCGAGAATTTCTCCCTCGGTCGTCGGCAAGAAAACCAGCCATTGATAATCCAGAAATTGTCTACAATAAGGTTTTTGGATTGTTGAAGAATTAGACAGCTTCAGTTAAATTCGAATATAGATCATGAACAACAACACATAAACTAGCATGCATCTCTAACACACTAGACAAGACGAACATCATTATCATCTTGATAGACATAATTAACCACGAGATCGAGCAAATCGAACGTCGAAAGGCGTAAGAGGATGACGCGCGTTATGGTGCGGTTAAGGTGTTGACGTAGTAGATGCGATTCGCGGTGTTGACGAGGTCGACGTTGGCAGGATCAAGCGTCGCAGAGCAGCAGCTCGACGGCGCCCGCGGCAGAAGAACAGAAGACGAGCCGTGGTAGCGATCTTGGCGATTCGCGGCGCTTCCAAAACCTTATTCGCCTCTCCCGTGCAGGATCGCAAAGACGAAGGGTTCCGGAGACCTGCTCTCCCGATCGCGGATGCACGTCGGCGCTCGGGATGGAGAAGGCTATGGTGGCGACGCAACAACGAGAGGTGGCAAAACCCTAATGTGTGATCTGTATATCTACACGGGTGGCAGGGCGCAGTATATATAGGGATAGCCTGGTAACCGTGACCGAACGTGACTCGAAGATGTGCCATGAACGGACTCGGTTACAGTATCCTTATCTCATACTAACTGCCACGATTCTGAGTAGCAAAAGAATAAACTGCAAAAAGAAGTTGTGTCTACGCAAGGCCTTGGACCAGATTTCGGCGGACCATTCACGCAGGTGCCGCACACCCGCGCCCTCCGCCCCGGCCCGAGCCCGGCGAGGCGAGGCGAGGCGAGCGCGCGTGTGGGCTTCTCTTCTTCTCCCTTGCCATGCTTCTAGGAAGGTGGAGAGAGCTCTCCCTTATAAATTGGTCATCCTCCACCTCCACAAGCAATATGGGATTAATGCTTGCACACATGTCTCCTCATGAATGGGCCTTCGAGATTTTCTAGGATTTATTTGTCTCAATTAAGTGGGCTTGGCCCAAATAATCCAACAGTTTATTTGGTGTGTTTTCAGCCTGTTGTTGGTATCAGTTTAGTGCCGTCTTTACAGATGTTTTGGTTGTGGTATTGTCTGTGGCTATGGTTGTTGATGCTGGTTTGTATTGGCATGCTTATGTGGTTGTTAAACTGGTTTTTCAGTTTAAGTAATGGAGCTGGGACATCGCTTATGGATGTCCTTTTGATCTAAAAAATATATAATCCATGAGCCACCATTTCGAAAACCAAGTAGAAAATCATAAGAGTGGCAGATCCAATAAAGGTCCAGTTCAGTTTCTGTACAGCTTCTACTTTAAAAAAAAAGCGGATTGTTTGCGAGGATTCTGGACAGCTTCTCTCATAATCAGAAATTATCCTCTACATAATGTGATATTGATTCTCGCCGGTCTAGTCCGAAACCTAAAAGTCACAATCGGTCCGGTCCAATTCTTCTACAATTAGAAATAGCTTCTCCTATAATTCAGAATCCATAATTTAAAAACTGAAATGAATTGAGTCAAAACATACTATCAAAAGCCATCATAAAGAACCACACATGAACCCAACTCCAAATAGTCCAAGAGAAAATAGGATGGGTAGTCAAACCAGGTCCAATTACATAAAAATTTCTAAGATTAATCCCAAATTCCCGATGCATGAATCTCGCCCGCACAAGATCCCACTACATTGGAGAGCAAACTCATGGCCGGCGGCCGCGAACTTGAGTATTACAATTCTGAATAACCACGAGAATGCATATAGTAGATCCGTCACCAAGGTAAATCAGCAATGTTTGGAAGTTGAAACCTACATGAACGTGAATGTTTGTGAAAAAAAAGGACCATTGAACACAGGGGAATATTGTATTTTATTAATTTTGTATCGAATATACAAAATTACATACTCCGGCGGGAGTTTATCTTTTGTCTTTTGCATCTATACTTAAGGAGAATATCTAATAGGAGATTGTGCAGTCGCTAATTCCTGGTACCTTTGCTTGGCATCCGGTTAATTACATTTGTAGTCTTGACCTATAAAATACCTCTGATTAAGCTGTACTTCGCTAGTCGTCTTTATATAGCTTGTCCATATGCATGTATTATGTTGGTGTAGATCCAGATGGTGAAGATGCGGATGTGATATAGGTGGCTTTGTTTTGCCGATGGCTACCTAGTCACAGCACACTATCATTGTGTCGGTTCACAGAAAGGATTTGTCGATGAAGATGATGACTTTTGCCTTGTCGGTGCCCAGTTATCTGTACACTTCACTTTATCGAACGCAAACATGTGTATTGCCTTTGCCTTGTTGGTGCCTAGCAATGGAATGTTCGATCCCATCCGTTTGGGATGTTTTGATGGAGTAATGACCTTTTTCTCTTGTCGACAGTTGGCCATGGTGTCAATGTATAAAAAACATGCTGATTGTGCTCCTCGGCTTTGCAGTTGGCGATATGTATATGATGCATTGAACGATGCTGGCTTTGAAGCATTAAATATTTAAGTTCCTATGCAAGGGGTAAAAATCAATATAGTAAGATATTTTCTTGTATCAATTTGCATGTAGTTACACTATATTTTCTATCGATTAGGAATTTGAACTATATATTTCATAGCTAGTTCTGTCGTATTGGGAAAATTTGTACCGTACTCGTGTGAATTTCATGGGTAATTCAATCTAATCGGGAGAACGTGCACTATAATTGCTTTGATGTATAGTCGGGTTTTACATCAACAAGGAATATGTGGTGCATATTCTAGAGAAATTTACTCTCATCTAGAAAAATTAAGTTGCTTACCATCAAATACGAATGTCACGAGTTATAGCATTTTGATAACGACACACTAGAGTAGAGATACAGAGGTGACGAGAAACCGGCAACTTTTTGACGCTTTTTTCCTTCTCTTCTATTGGTTGGCGTTACTCTATTTAGATGCTCTATTTTTCGCCGTTTGGAGTTGTGTGTTCTGCTGTGTATGGGTGCTGTATCCGTGGGTTGGCTGTGTTTGTGCTGGTGGGTGGGCGACGGCTGTGTATGCCTGCCTACTCTGTTTTTCAGGGGAGGGGATCACACGCCTTTTATAGCGGAGGGTAGAGCTTGGTTTAAAATTCTGGCTAAATCTCGGATTTTATCCCTCCCCTGAGATTTCAACCCCTGACTGAATAAAAATAAAAAAATCAAATTACTACAGTATTTTCAGAAAATCTTGACAAATCTCACCGACATTTTGAAATTTTGACTGGATTTCAACTTTTTTGGACCAGATTTGGGTTAATACCTCTTTAGAATGTCATCTTTCATGAAAATTTGTTGAAAACCCAAAATTTTGAGATGTTTTATAAAAATAATAGAAATACTGTCAGATTTTTATAAAAATATACAAGCTTCATCATGCTTTGAAAAAATTTTGGTACTATATTTAGTTGTCTAGGATGATACAAAAAAATATCCAAAATAATTGAACTTTATTTGTTATCTTTAAAAAATTAAAAACAAAAGGAATATAAATGAGATAGTAACCTTGTCAGATTTTTATAAATTCGCTCTACTGTAATAATGATCCAAAATTCGTAGACCTGCACATCATAGTCTTCATTTAGAGAAGTTTATACGCCACATGATACTCTTACACACGTATTATTTACTGGCATATAGGCCAATGCCTTTTACTACTTTATTTATTTATTAAACGACGGAAAGACACAATTTGTTCTTAGACGCGTCCACTGAGAAAAACAAAAACTTTAAGTTCCTTAGTGACACCATGACGAATTAATCACTTTTCTAGTTCTCTTACCTTATTTTTTTTAAAATCTAGCTCCTCCGTGAACGCATTTATAGATTTAGACCCCGTCTCCCACCACGCAGGCGCGGCAGGCGACACCTATCCCCTGCTACGCTCGAAGAGAGCAAGAGCCGGCAGGTGAGCACAACTGCAGGTGCTGCCGTACACAAGGAGTGAGGGAGCAGCGTGCTACCACAGCCAGCGAGCGTAGGAGGGGCGCTGCCATGGCCAGCGAGCGAGGGGTGGCACGTGTCACATTCCAATGCTTCTACGGTTGGGAACGGGATTTTATTTGCAATTCCATCTAGAAGGAGGTCATATTTGTAAAAAATGAGATAGAGGGCTTAAAAACAATTATCATTTCCACCGTAAGCATAAAGCGTCATAGGAACCACACTTCGGACCAACATGCAGTTTGATGTAAGTGTGATTATGCACCAAAGAGTATTATACTCTGGTAAAACGTTTAGCTATAAATGTCCCTGTGAGCCTGGTGAGAAATGTAGTGGTTTCCATTCTATTTTCATTTACAAAATACTTTCTATGTATTTATGCTCTAACTAGCATGAAAATTTGTGGCTTTTAGAGTGCAAGATAGCATGAAATTTCCTACTAGTATTAACCAAAAAATGCAAGACATACACAACGAATAGTTAAGATCATAAAATACATGAACTCGCATAAGAAGTAAACTTGGACCAGACTTGGTTTAATTGTAGGAAGGCAGTTTGGATATTTCATTGTTCTGTTTTTGAGTCGAAGTTCGATTAACACTAATTATTCAATACGCAGTCTCCTATTGCTGACATCCAACCGTTTTTCCTTCTTACTGCAAAATCAGGGGTGCCCAAGGCTGAGGTTTATCCTGGTATGAATAAATGGGTAGACATGCTGGTTTGCTCCAGTAAATATATAACAAATGCCTCATCTGTTGTGGGCAGGGTTTGCAATATCATTTTAGGGTAGAAAATCGAACCTTGCTTGGCACCGATTGATGAAAATTGGTCAAAAATCACCAAAAACCAAATGTTTTGCAAAGTCAAAGAGATTTGAAATCTGCGGCCAAACTGGGGCAAAAAATCTTAAAAATCGATTGATTCGATCGATTCCAGTCGATTATCGAACGATTTTTAGGGAAAATCAACAACTCAATGGAAAATACAAAAAATGAAGGAAAATTGGGAAAAATGTAGAAAACTGTGGAAAATTAGTAAAAAGCTGATAAAGGCCCAAAAAACAAAAAAAGTTAGAAATAAATAAAAGAATAAGAAAAAGTACGATAAAATTCTAGCATGATCTTCCCTACATTTTAAGATAATGTCAAGTTGTAAAATACATATTTTGCAATAATAACACAGCTATGGAAAAATATGAAAAAATTTCAGCACGACCTTTGCTATATTTTAGACAATCTCAAGTTGTAAAGTAGAAATTTAGCAATAATATCTGAACAAATAATATTTCATTTTAATACCATTCGCAAATCAATCTAGCAAGTCCACATTTCGATAGCATAGCATATGACATTTGAATTCAACATGTCTCACCCAAAATGAATGTTCGCACTTGGCATAGTTTCGACGTCCTTCTATTGTCACTCATATGCCTTGTTGGACCTACATGAACGCTATGTTAATAAAAAAATCAAGTTCCAATGAAATGAAACATTACCTTTAGGGATGGTAGTATTATTGGTTATGTACACTTGGTTGGCCATATTATACTTCTCTGTGGATATCATCACCAACCCTCATATAGCTAGCAACTCCGCTTTGTATTCGTGTTAGCTTTGTCCCGTCCATGGGCTAGTCATTTGCCACTGTTGGTATAATATGGCATAAAATTCGGGATCTTGCCATTCATAGACCCATTGGGTGGGAGGTTGTGTATGAGCTTTTAGGATGGTGTAGTCATAGTGACCATATGAGCCATAGCCATAACTCCCTTGCATTTCGGTGATGCTGAATGAGCTGGAGATATCTGCGCAAGATGTCATAGCTATGTCGATGATCCCTTCCTTCTCTATAGCAATCGTCCTCTCAGGATCGTGGAACGCCATAATCTTTGTCGAGTGTACTAGTACTCTCTGAAATTCTATGGGATGTTGTCCTTGTGAGCGAAGTGAGTGTTGGTGTTATGCCCTTGAGGCGATCATATAGATGATTGTAACATGACTATGCTTATGAATAATAATATGATTATTGGTCCAATGAATGTATATCATTATATTGATCGGCAAGTATGTGACTTGTTTATGAAACTCTCTACTTATTGATATAATTACGTAAGTATCTCGATCGGATATCATCGTATAGGACAACGATGAATAGATCAAGACATGTATTGATCGATGATTATGTTTCATAGATCATAGGATATGGAGATATCATCAATACATTGTGAACTCATGATGAAGAACATTGGTTAGATAGACCCGCAATGGGACACCGCGAGAATGTTACATTCTTATGTGTCATCGAGCATCTCATACATAGTGGATGTATGATCCTTAGACCTGAGATTGTCACATTCCCTACATGTGTAATAGTTTACCTTGGGGCCACCAAATGCTATTTCCTAACCGGATAGTTATAAAGGTAGCTTTCATGTTTACTATGAAACATGCAGAGGGAAGTGAGCAATCAAGATGGAATTTGCCACTCCTGTAATAGCGGAGATATATGTCAAGGCCACTCGTGTGATATGATTAAGGAAGTGCATGGCCATGCCGTGATTGAGAAGTCAATCACAACTTATTAATATATCACGGATACGAGAGATGGATTGAACTATCAAAGGATGACATACTTCTCGCCTTGAGTTCGATCTTCATATAGTTTGGCAAAGGATTATTACATGAGTACTTTTGAAAGGTTCCATCCGATTTGATCATATGCATTTGGGAGTTGGCATGCTCGCAAGGAACCGCTACCAACTATTGGATTGGAAAAAGGGTTTTCGAATCTATGTCCAAACGCACATGAACCTCTGTGGTCACACACTTAACGGCCGGGCGCATTAATTCAGATTGGATCCGTAATTAATGGACCTCGTGGGCTTAACGCTACCGATGGGCCCTAGCTTAGGGTTTCGTCGGCGTGGCTATATAAGGAGAGGGAAGGGTGGGCGTGCATGTTGTTATTCACGCCCGTAACCCTAGCCTCCACCTCTCATTGCCCTTGCCGAGCGACACGGTGCTTGCATCGACGCACGGCGTTCCATCCCGGGACGTGTGGACTGCTGTGGTGACGCTGCCGCTGCTCGCGGGCGTGGCGAGGACGATCCGCAGCAGGGACGATTCGCGGCGAGGACGATCCGCGAGGACGATCCGCAGCGAGGACGATCCACGGAGGACGATCCGCGGCGAGACGATCCGCGAGGACGATCCACGGCGAGAACGATCCACTACACCAACGCTGGCGATTCCGCGAATCGCGTCTAGTGGTAATCAATCGTGATCCCTTTCTTGCGAGTAGCTTTTCCGGATATGCGGTAGAAATTTTAATTTGTGCTAGCGTAGCATACCGCGTTCCCCAACAAAGGGTATCGAGCCATCTCGTGTAGATTTGTGATCCGGATGTTACATATGTGATATGTGGGGATAGTAGATTAGATCTATTACATGTTCTCGCGGTTCATGTGATGAATTGGTGGAGGCGACTATCGATGAGATCGATCGGTTTAGGTTAGAGGAAGTGCAATCCGATTCAATCTTGATTTGGGTGAGTCCGCTCATGGTACGACGCTGTTCTTACCGGTCGGGTTACCGCTATCGTGGTTTACGACGCGACCATATGGGACCAAGCCAATCGATTGAATCGAGGAAGTGCAATCCGATTCAATCTTGATTTGGTGAGTCTGTTCATGGTACGACGTTGCCCTTACCGGCCGGGTTACCGCCATCGTGGTCTACGATCGCGACCATATGGGACCAAGTCAATCGATTGAATCGATTAGGTCAATTTGATTGATCCATGGAAATTTTGAGGACGTTTTCCTTTGGTCAAGACATGCCTCCAAAAAATTTCCAGGATCACGCCAGCAGGCGCCGCCTGACCCTTGATGGCGCTGGACCCATGATCAGCCTGGGCGCCTGCGCCTGGACCCCTGGGCGCCGCCTGGAACCCTGATGTAGCGTTGCCTGGAACCCCGACACCGTGAGAATCGCTTTGTTTAACTCTTTTTGCGGGATGTTATATGTGAAATAGTATGGCCTATGTGTATGTGATGCATGTAACGCTTACATGGCTCGTGCGTGTCGAGCCATAAGGCTATTTCATTATCAAATTTGTATAACTACCAAGTGTTTCGACTTGTGATGTTTGAAACCTTCATGTAAATTTCATTATCTAAGTTGTAAGGAGTTGCATCTACTATGATGAAGATGATGGCAATCAAGCAAGATGGCCAAGTGAACCAACAAGCATGATGATGAAGATCCTAATGCTAAAGGCCATACTATTTCACGACTTAATCTTGATTTTCTCGTGGATGTGTGGTTAATCCTTGCTATTTTCTTTATGCTCATTGCATGTGATGCCATGTTCATAGTAGATATTGTTCATCCCCATAGTTAAACAAATTTTAAATCAAATATGTCCACCCTATTGTTGCACCTATCAAGAATTTAGATCATTATTGATATGACTGCCAAAGTAGTATATCAATGACTATCTTAATAGATGATAGGGATGTGTTGGACACATCACGCATAACAATGGTAGATTTAATCAAGCTATCAAAACGGTTTTGGGCTTGAGGACATAAGTGGTTGAGTTTTGATCTCAGAATGAAGGAACAAATATAAGACAATTGGTGTCTAGGAAAACACACATGAGGCTAGGTTTCTTAATTGGCACCAAATCGAGAAGTGCTCCCTCCTCATGTGAGCCCTAGGGCAAGTTGACTGGCCATGAGTCGAGTTGACGGAGTCATTCATTACTTGTTTTCATGCTCAACCAACAAGAGTTACATAAGATGTAATTAGCAAAGATGTTGCTTACCTATGTCATTAAATCTCTAGCAGTGATGCCAAAGCTCACTAGTGTTTGATGAATATGGATCTTGAATACTCACTATGTGTCCATAAAGAGGGCACATGATAGGAGTATCTTTTATTAAAATGTTTAATGAAAGTTTTACATAAACATAGTGCTAAGAAACTTTGCATGTTTTTGTTGTAGTTCAATGGCACTGCTACTCCTTCGGTTGGACTGGTTTTGCTTTGAGATCGGTTTTGGAAAAGGAAAAACTTAATGGGATAAATTTTGTGGATTGGTATCGCAACCCGAGAATTGTTCTCAAGCATGAAAAGAAAGACTATGTTCTAGAGAATCCAATTCTGATGAACCAGTGAAAATGCTTCTCGCAATGAAAAGGCCGAGTATGAAAAACATGTTAATGCCTCTGAGAGGTCACCGTCTCATGCTTGTCACCATGGACTCGAGCTTCAAAAGCAATATGAGGACCAGGATGCTTACAATATGATTGTGGGCTTAAAGGACATGTTTGGGAACCAAGCGAGAGCCGAGAGATATGGTATCTCCAAGCTTTTGTTTGCTTGCAAGTCGGTCAAGGTAGTCCGTCGACCCTCATGTAATCAAAATGATTGGTTACATTGGGAGATTGAAAAGCTCGATTTTCCCTTAGCCTTGGTTTGGCTACGGATGTGATTCTCCGATCTACGCCTCGAGTTTTGAGCCGTTCATTATGAATTTTCATATGAATAGCATGGAGAAAAGCCCGAATTTAACTACATGGGATGCTCAAGTCTGCTGAGGAAAGCATAAAGAAAAAACCTAATCATGTGATGATGGTTCAGAAAACCACTGCCTTCAAGAAGAAGGCTAAGGCTGGAAACAAAGGAAAGGGCAAGGGCAAGGGCAAGGTTGAGATCGCGAGTCTCAAATCTAAGCTTGAGAAGCTTACGATTGGCCCTAAACCTGATGCTCAGTGCTTCTATTGCAAGAAGTTAGGACATTGGAAACGAAACTGTGCGAAGTACCTGGCAGATAAGAAGAATGGAAGTGTGACTTCCACTTCAGGTATTCATGTTGTAGAAATTAATCTGGCTACTTCTAATCTTGCCTCTTGGGTATATGATACCGGATCGGTTGCTCACATTTGCAATTCGATGCAGGGGCTAATAAAGAGTAGAGACTTGGCAAAAGGAGAAGTGGATCTTCGCGTGGGGAATAAAGCAAGAGTTGCGGCTGTTGCCATTGGCACCTATCCATTGCATTTGCCTTCTGGATTAATTTTAGAACTCAATAATTGTTATTTTGTTCCATCTTTGAGTAGAAACATTATTTCATCTTCTTGTTTGGAACATGAAGGTTATGATTTGAATAAAGAACTTTGTTTGTTCGATATTTTTGAATGATATGTATTATGGCCGATGCCCCATGGTAGATGGGTTGTACGTGCTTGAACTCAAGAAAAGCCTATCTACAACATTAATGCGAAAAGGCTTCGCCCAATGATGTGAATCCTACCTTTTATGGCATTGTCGCTAGGCCACATAAATGAGAAGCGCATGAAGAAGCTCCATGTCGATGGACTTCTAACCTCATTTGATTTTGAATCATTTGAAACATGTGAGTCTTGTTTACTTGGCAAGATGACAAAAGCCCCTTTCACGTGTTTTGGTGAAAGGGCAAATGAGTTGTTGGCCCTAGTACATACGGATGTATGTGGACCAATGAGCTCTAGTGCTAGAGGTGGGTTTCATGCTTTTGTAACTTTTATCGATGACTTTAGTAGATATGGATATATCTACTTAATGAGGCATAAATCTGAAACATTTGAAAAGTTTAAAGAGTTTCAGAACGAAGTACAAAATCAACTTGGCAAATCAATAAAACACTTACGATCGATCGTGGGGTGAATATTTGAGCCAAGAGTTTGGTGATCATCTAAAGCAATGTGGAATCGTTCATAACTTACTCCGCCAGGACGCCTCGATGGAATGGCGATCCGAACGACGGAACCGAACTTTGTTAGACATGGTTCGGTCAATGATAAGCCAAACAGATCCGCCATTGTCCTTCGGGGATATGCTCTAGAAACAATTGCGCTCACTTTAAACAGGTTCCATCAAAAGCCGTTGAGAAAACTTCATATGAGATGTGGATCGAAACATCCTCATTGTCATTTCTCAAGATATGGGGTTGTGAGGCTTATGTAAAACGCTTGCAATCGATAAACTCGCACCTAAATCGTAAAAAATGCTTCTTTGTGGGGTATCCTAAAGAAACAAAAGGATATTACTTTTACAAAAGGGATGAAAACAAAGTGTTTGTTGCTCGAAACGGTGTCTTTCTGGAGAAAGAGTTTCTTTCAAAAGGAGTTAGTGGGAGCAAGGTGCGACTTGAAGAAATTCGAGAACCATCAGAAATTGTTTCAACTCCCATTGAACCTTCACTTGATGTACAAGATGTTGTACAACCTGTGGAAGAGACACCAACCCCACGTAGGTCGGGGAGGCCGCGTCATGAACCCATGAGATATGGACATGATATATTATTATTGGATAATGATGAGCCTACGACTTATAAAGAAGCGATGATGGACCCAAACTCCGAAAAATGGCTTGGAGCCATGAGATCCGAAATTCAGTCTATGCATGACAATCAAGTTTGGAACTTGGTTGATCCTCCTCATGGTGTAAAAACCATTGAGTGCAAATGGATTTTCAAGAAGAAAATAGACATGGATGGAAATGTTCAGATATACAAGGCACGGTTGGTGGCAAAGGGTTTCAAACAAGTTCAAGGAGTTGACTATGATGAAACTTTCTCACCGGTAGCCATGCTTAAGTCTGTCCGGATCATTTTAGCTATTGCTGCATATTTCGATTATGAAATATGGCAAATGGACGTCAAAACAGCTTTCCTTAATGGGAATCTATCTGAGGATGTATACATGATACAACCTGAAGGTTTTGTTGATCCTAAATATGCTAATAAGGTATGCAAGCTTCAAAGATCCATTTATGGGTTGAAGCAAGCATCTCGGAGTTGGAACATTCGTTTTGATGAAGTAGTCAAAGGATTTGACTTCATAAAAAATGAAGAAGAGCCTTGTGTTTATAAAAAGGCTAGTGGGAGCGCACTTGTATTTCTGATCTTATATGTGGATGACATATTATTGATCGGGAATAATATTCCTATGCTTGAAGACGTTAAGACTTCATTGAAAAAGAGTTTCTCAATGAAGGACTTGGGAGAAGCATGTTATATCTTGGGCATAAAGATCTCTGAGGATAGATCAAAAGGTTGATTGGATTAAGCCAGAAACGACATTGACAAGGTATTGAAGAGGTTCAATATGCATGAATCCAAGAGAGGATTCATGCCAATGTCACATGGCATAAGTTTAAGCAAGAATCGGTGTCCTTCGACAACCGATGAGCGAGACAGATGAGCAAGATACCATATGCTTGGCTATTGGGTCTATTATGTATGCCATGATCTCAGACGCCCAGATGTCTCATATGCTCTAAGTGTCACGAGCAGATACCAAGCGGATCCCGTGATGGTCATTGGACGGTACCGTGAAAAACATCTGAAGTATTTGAGAAGAACTAAGAATAAGTTCCTAGTTTTTGGAGGTGAGGAAGAACTGGTTGTAAAGGGTTACACCGACGCAAGCTTCCAAACCGACAAAGATGATTTCGATCGCAATCCGGTTCAGATTTACCTCGAATGGAGGAGCGGTAAGTCGGAAGAGTTCCAAACAAAACACGGTGGCCGACTCTACAATGTATAGAGTACATTGCGCTTCAGAGGCCAAAGGAAGCCGTTTGGATAAAGAAGTTCATCTCGAGCTTGGTGTGGTCGCTAGTGCCTCTAATCCAATGGACCTCTATTGTGATAATAGTGGTGCCATTGCACGTTTAAAGAGCCTCGATCACATCGAAGTCCAAACACATACTCCGACGCTTTCACCTTATTCGCGAGATTGTGAATAGAGGTGACGTGAAGATATGTAAAGTACATACGGAAGCTAATGTGGCTGATCCGCTGACAAAGCCTCTTCCACGACCCTAAGCATGAGGCGCACACAAGGTCTATTGGTATTAGATGCTTAATTAATCGACTCAAGTGCAAGTGGGAGATTGTTGGTGTTATGCCCTTGAGGCGATCATATAGATGATTGTAACATGACTATGCTTATGAATAATAATATGATTATTGGTCCAATGAATGTATATCATTATATTGATCGCAAGTATGTGACTTGTTTATGAAACTCTCTACTTATTGATATAATTACATAAGTATCTCTCGATCGGATATCATCGTATAGGACAACGATGAATAGATCAAGACATGTATTGATCGATGATTATGTTTCATAGATCATAGGATATGGAGATATCATCAATACATTGTGAACTCATGATGAAGAACATTGGTTAGATAGACCCGCAATGGGACACTGCGAGAATGTTACATTCTTATGTGTCATCAGTGCATCTCATACATAGTGGATGTATGATCCTTAGACCTGAGATTGTCACATTCCCTACATGTGTAATAGTTTACCTTGGGGCCACCAAACGCTATTTCCTAACCGGATAGTTATAAAGGTAGCTTTCATGTTTACTATGAAACATGCAGAGGAAGTGAGCAATCAAGATGGAATTTGCCACTCGGTATAGCGGAGATATATGTCAAGGCCACTCGTGTGATATGATTAAGGAAGTGCATGGCCATGCCGTGATTGAGAAGTCAATCACAACTTATTAATATATCACGGATACGAGAGATGGATTGAACTATCAAAGGATGACATACTTCTCGCCTTGAGTTCGATCTTCATATAGTTTGGCAAAGGGATTATTACATGAGTACTTTTGAAAGGTTCCATCCGATTTGATCATATGCATTTGGGAGTTGGCATGCTCGCAAGAACCGCTACCAACTATTGGATTGGAAAAAGGGTTTTTCGAATCTATGTCCAAACGCACATGAACCTCTGGTCACACACTTAATCTGGGGACGCATTAATTGATTGGATCCGTAATTAATGGACCTCGTGGGCTTAACGCTACCGATGGGCCTGGCTTAGGGTTTCGTCGGCGTGGCTATATAAGGAGAGGGAAGGGTGGGCGTGCATGTTGTTATTCACGTCCAGAACCCTAGCCTCCACCTCTCATTGCCCTTGCCGAGCGACACGGTGCTTGCACGCCGACGCACGGCGTTCCATCCCGGGACGTGTGGACTGCTGTGGTGACGCTGCTGCTACTGCGGCGTGGCGAGGACGATCCGCAGCGAGGACGATTCGCAGCGAGGACGATCCGCGCGAGGACGATCCGCAGCGAGGACGATCCACGTGAGGACGATCCGCAGCGAGGACGATCCGCGCGAGGACGATCCACGGCGAGAACGATCCACTACACCAACGCGCGAAGGATTCCGCAACTGCGCGTCTAGTGGTAATCCAATCTGTGATCCCTTTCTTGCGAGTAGCTTTTCTGGATATGCGGTAGAAATTTTAATTTATGCTAGCGTAGCATACCGCGTTCCCCAACAGTGAGAGGGATGGAGGCACCGTCACCAGAGTCGCCACCATCGATGTCCGTCTTGGAGCTACTTTCATTAGACTCTTGGTACGGTAGGAGTGCTATCAGTCAAGTTATCACTCCCTACATAATATTCCTTCTCTATAGGAAGCTTCCCCTTTCCTTTTTGAACCTCTCTTCCCTCATCCCCTTTTTCTTATCCTTTGTCCTATCTAGATCGTGTTGAAAGTACTAACGAACCTCTTTAAGAACTTTACTACAATGGATGACATTCATACCGTGCCATGCCAAGTGGTGCTTCATTCAGGTTGCACCGCCTCCTTTCTTCTCTTAGTGACAGTACTTGCATCGAAATGTGGTTCCCATCTTGTCACCATGCCCCCACACAATGTCATCCTGGTTTGCTATCTGCTAATACAAAACAACAAGCAGTCAGTTAATATAAAACATTAAGTTAATGTGAGTTCTTGCTAACAACTATATGTATGCGCTAGCAATGAAAGTCATTACATCAGTAAATGCTAAGAACTATATGTATGTGTTAGCAATAAAAGGTATTACATCAGTTCTTACTAACAACTATATGTTTTTTCCCTAACCCTATCTACTACTCAATTTTTAATGCTAACTCTCACCCTAACCACATGGTAATGTGCTGTTCAAAGCTGCAATGAGATATTATCTACTATAATGAGGAATCATCTATTGTCATTCATTCACAAAGAGTCGAAAATCGAACAAACATATCGAAAATTGCTTGGTTTCAGTTGAAAATCGATGATTTTCGATGCTAATTGATGCACCCGCAACACTTTTGATTTTCGCTACGGTACTAGTGATTATTGACCAAATCCGGTTGATTTTCGACCTCTGATGGCGATTTTAGCGCAGGAGGTGACCGGATCTGGCCAGAGGTGTCTCGATCTGGATGTGAGGGTGGAGAATGGAGTGGGAAGCTCAATGATTGTGTCCGAATGACCACTAGCCGTCTTAAAACGTCCTTGCTTCATTCATGGGCCTGATCGGACTATTGGGCCTCTTTTGTGGGCTGCAGGCCTGATATTGTTTTTTTTCTTTTTATCTTTTTCAATTTTCTATTTTTGGTTTTGATTGAAATACGTCTCCTAAATTCTTTTTTTTTTAAATTCATCCCAGATTTCACAAAGCTATTAATACAAATTTTAGAGAAATTTAGGATAATTTTTTTAAAATTTTCTAATTTTTTGAATTTTAATTTAAATTGGACCGATTTACCGACTGGTTTTAGAAACTGAACCGGCTTGAAACGCCCAATTCCCATGGTTTTCGGTTGATAATGGACGATTTCGTAAATCCTGTTGTGGGTTCTTGATTACCGAGAGACCAACATGTAGACGAGTAAAGCGAAAGACACAGGAGCGGACAACACTGGCTGCCTTCGTATCTCCAAACCAGTATATATAAAGAGTCAAAAACCAATTGTTTTGGCATGGTGTATAGCTTTACAAGCACAACGGCGACAAAATCGTTAATGCTATATATGAGAAATTGCATGCGTAATAGACTTTATTGGAAGCTTACAAGATATAACCACCTCACTAATCCCTGCGAGAGATGCAGTTTCAGTTTATTCGTTTATCTTCACAAAAAAATGGCAATTTCTATACTTTAGTGTCCCAACTAGCATGAATATTTGTAACTTTGCCGTCAAAGACCCATGAGTCTTTTTTTCTTCAATATGATTGATAAATTAACCCAACCGAACCGGCTAGGTCTATCCACCGACAAAGGGGGAAGAGAGAGGTGGATGCTGGCGGCAAGAAAGTGCAGAGGCAGCGATGATGGGAAGAGGGGAGGTGGGGAATTTTGTAGGTGATGATGTCGCTGTTAAGCATGCAAGAGAAAGGCAGGGAGGGAGAGCAAAAGAAAAACTACAAAGTTTTGAGTGGGAGTTTGATTCAAATGCTTATTGTAATTTAGGGTAACTGATAGTAACTTCTTAATTTTTTTTCTAATTCATAAAACTGATGGAAATTTCTATATGTGGTTGGCAATTTGTTGAAAATGTAGATGATGATAACTTACGGTGCAACTTCGAGCTTTCAAGAACCCATAAAACTAGTAGTAATTTGTGAACCTAAGCTGATGATTTGTTAAAATTGCAAAAGTAAATGATCGCAGAACACACTGATTTATGCACATGATCATTGAGTTCAGGCCAACAAAGACAAGCTAGGGACGTTCAATCCAGAAAAGGGAATCTTATTTAAGGGCTCGGTCCAGAAACAGCGGGCGAGTGGGTTCACGTTAGTAGGGGTGGGCATTCGGTTTTTTCGGTTTAATCGGTTCGGTTTTTTTGGTTTTAAAATAATTCGGTTTTTGAAAACTGGAAACCGAATTTCTCGGCCAAAAATAAAAAACCGAACCGAATTAACCGAAATATTTTGGTTCGGTTAATTCGGTTTTTCGGTTAACCGAAATATGAATAACACTAGGTAGATTAGATTTAGTCTTTCTCATATTGCAACACAAAGTATGGATAAACCCACATAATATTCATATGTTATTACAATATAAGCATAATAGAACATATGAATATACTAAATATATGCATAAATGTATTATAGCATGAAAATTATTTAGTGGTTTTAGGAAGAATATTATAAAAATAGTATTGTATATGTGCTATTCGGTTATTCGGTTATTTTGGTTTTTGAAAATGAAAAACCGAACCGAATACCGAAAACCGAATTATATCAAAACAAAAACCGAACCAAAAACAGAATAAACCGAAATAATCGGTTAATTCGATTCGGTTCGGTTCGATAATTCGGTTTCGGTTTAAAAATGCCCACCCCTACACGTTAGGATTAAAGTATACACGGTTGCGTTCTAGTCACGCAAAGCTGAAGAATAACTTCTTTAATTATAAACTGGAAAGCATGGATGAGTAGACTGCGTGCTCGGTCCACCAAAGGGAATCGCAAGGGCTCGGACCCCGCTCGGTACACAAACGTTATGATTAAAACTGAAGAGAATAACTTCTTTAGGAACAGACGTATGTTGGAGAAAGCATATTGGTCCACGAAGACCGATTGCCGTGCACCACCCATCAATGCCATATGGGCCCGGTCCTTGTTTGATCATATCCTTGCACACGCAGGTTGGTGAGATAGCCATGCATGCTAATGACGTAAGCATGTAGGTTTTCCTATTGTACAAGATAGACGCACCACTCACGCACCGGGTACTCATACACACGTATGCGTCTTTTACACATGCTAATAAAGCAATTTTCATTAAACACGCACACGTGTGTATCTATTTTTATTAATGATAAGCGTGTGCGTTGATCAAAGTTGAATGAGGATAGGCGAGGGGCTCTACGGCATCCCTGCAAACTGAGTTATGGCCAGTCCTCCATAAGCGAGTAGGTTAGTTCTTTATGTTTTGTACTAGTTTTATCACTAATTAATCTTCTAAAGATCGTATCTTTTAAACCAGATGCTATGTTTGTGATTCGTTTGAATTACCTCCGCAGTCCTTGTGAAAAATCCTTTCAAATGAGTCTAATATTGAATAGGTTGTGGATAGAAAATATTTGACAACGCGTAGGTCCACACACGTCATAGTCTTGCTTTAGGAAATTTTATACGCCTCATGCATGCTGCTTTTACGTCGTGTATTATTGACTAACATGTGGACCACTGCCTTTTACAATTTTTTATTTAATAAATTTTGCATACAAAAATTCATTGAACAATAGAAAGGCAAAATATTTTCGTAGATGCCCCACAGAGAAAAACAAAAAAAATTAAGTTCCTTACCGGCACCACGAGCATAAACCGTCATAAGAACCAGGCTTTGGACCAGCATGCAGTTTGATGTATGTGCAATTGCGCACCACTCAATAATACAGTCTCGTAAAATTGTAAGCTAGTATGACTGTCCTGTGAGCTCGGTGAGAAATTTAGTGGTTTCCATTCCAGTTTCATTTACCAAATAGTTTCTATGCATTCATGCTCCAACTAGCATGAGAATTTGTGGCTTTTAAAGTGCAAGATAGCATCAAATTTCCTGCTAGTATTAACCAAAAAGTGCAAGACAAAAACGATGAATAGTTAAAACACAGGGGAAGGGGAGGTCGTAGAAAAATTTTTAATGCTCAGTAAGACAATAAAATACATGAATTCACATATAAGAAGTAAACTTGGACCAAACTTGGTTTAATTGTAGGAAAGCAGATGTTTCATTGTTCTGTTTTTGAGCCGAAGTTTCACTAACACTAATTATTCAATAAGCAGTCTCCTAAGGGTGACATCCAACCGTTTTTTCCTTCTTACTGCAAAATCAAGGGTGCCCAAGGCTGAAGTTTCTCCTCGTGAGAATAAATGGGTAGACATGCTGACTTGCTCCTGTAATAGATGGAGACTACACAGCAGCAATCTTTAGTGAACAAATTGAAACAAGAGCGGAAGCTAAGGGCATGTACAACAGTCTAGACAGCTGCTGTCTGTAAGTGTATACTATGTCACATAAAGACAACAAAACAGACAACTTCTACAATGGCTTGTCTGTCAGGCAGTCTATAAACTAATTAATTTATACATGGGCCTATAAATTACAGTGATCAAGCATGAGTATATAGATGGCTTCTTTCCTACAACGGGCAACGGAGCCGTCGTTTTGCATCGGAGCACAGGCCACTGCCGTCCTCTCGCGAAGAGACGGCAAGCGCCTCTCTCCTTATTAATTCTATGCCACATAGGATGATAAAGATTACGTGGCAATTTGCAGACGGCTCATTAATTACTATTGTACATGCTCTAAGGTTATTCACAGTGCATTGTATCTTGTCACAATATCCAAAGTTGCCATGTCATATGATATTATAGAAGATACAACTATCCCAATGCATGGTATCATGGATTATTTCTTAGTCCCCACAAAATAATTAAATGCTAGATGTGTATGAGAGTATGAATTGTGGGCCACTTAGATGATTCAAGTTTCAATGTCTATGATTTCGTGCCCAAGTGGTATCTTCCTCAAGATCTGACTTTCTTCTCTCCTCTTAACTCTCTTGCCACATCATCAAAAATGCTTATGTGGCATGCATTAAATGAGTATGTTACCATGCACTGGGAATAGCCTTAGAGTTAAGAGGGGAGAGAAGAAAGCTGTATCTTGAGGAAGATACCAGTGCATGGTATCTTACTCATTTAATGCATGCCACATAAATATTTTTGATGATGTGGCAAGAGAGTTAAGAGGGGAGAAAAGAAAACTGTATCTTGAGGAAGATATGGGCACGAAATCATAGACATTGAAACTTGAATCATCTAAGTGGCTTATAATTCATACTCTCATACATATCTAGCATTTAATTATCTTGTGGGGACTAAGAAACAATCCATGATACCATGTATTGGGATAGTTGTATCTTCTATAATATCATATGACATGACAGCTTTGGATATTGTGACAAGATACAATGTACTGTGAATTGCCTAAGAACTTGAAAATATAACAATTATAGCTTCCTTCCGTTTCCTCCCAATTGTTGAGTACAAAATAGTTAACTGAAATCAACGAATCACAAACAATCTCTACTATATAATATGAGAGTTTCTTTCTACGTCTTTTCAACAAAATTACCATTTATACCATTGCTATTTAATTACTACTTCTGCCACTGCGCGCAAGAAACGAAGCGGTCGAATGAATAGCGCAAGAAACGAAACGCCGCTTCATTTCTCTCGCCCAACTGAAACGAAACGCCCGGCCGTCTGTCAACATTTACACAGCGCTCCCACTCCCCAGCCCTAATCTCCCAATGCATCGCGCCGCCCCCAATCTCTCTCGCGCCGACTGGCTCCTCGCCCCATTCTCCTCACGCCGCCCCCGCCGCAATCTCCTCGCGCCGCCCCCCCCAGCCGCGACTCCCCCACGTCGCAATCCTCGCTCCGATCTGCCCTCTCTTCCGCGGCGACACCTGGGTGTTAGGCAACCTTGCCGTCGCCGCCGCCCCTCGCGATGTCGGATGTGGAGGCCGTCCTCCTCGCCCACCTCAACTTCAACGGCGAGATCCCGGACTTCCGCTCCTTCGCCGGCGAGATCCCGGACTTCGACTGGGCTTGCGGCCCCGCCGGCGGCGCAGACTGCCGCGCCATCCAGCAGGGCGGCGCCTGCTACGACCCGCCCGACCTCCAGGCGCACGCCTCCTACGCCTTCAACGACTACTTCCTCCGCGCCGGCGGCGCCGCCAGCCCCGCCACCTGCGACTTCTCCGGCGCCGCTGCTCTCACTGCCCTCAACCCCAGTAAGCACCGGCCTCGGATCCTCTCGTAAATGATGCAGCATCCTCGGATTTCCAATTTATGGAGTATTTATTTTTTCTTGGCGAAGTGGAGATCTTGGCCGGCAGCACTAGGCAAAGACGGCGCCCTGTGGTGCCCTGCCGGCGGCGGATTTGGGCCCTCCGCGGGCCGTCTCTATCTTCTCTCGGGAGGCGGCGAGATCTGGCCTCGCCCGCGTCGAGGTGAGGTGAGCAAACTCCACCCGATCTCGCACCGATGCGCTGTACAGCCAGTGGCAGTCGTGGATAATGCACTACTGGTACAAGGAGATGAGAGATCAGCCTGGGTCGGATATGGGCGGCTTCACGCGGATCCTGCACTCTGGAAAGCCCGATGGTTTGATGGATGAGATACCCACCTTAGTGGTTGACCCCCTCCCTGAAGGCGCAGATCGGGTAAAGGCTTAATTGTTCATTTTGCAATGCTTTTTTGTCACCATTTATGAATTCCTAATGTGTTCTTGGTCATATGATGTTTTACCCAGGGTTACATCGTCTTAAATAGGCCTTGGGCATTTGTACAATGGCTTCAAAAATCTAACATCAAGGAAGAGTAAGTAGATGTCTTTCTGTTCTTCATTGAAGATTTGTTTTACTCAGTTATTTAAATTCATTGGTTTCGTAACGGTCCAGTCTCAAAAAAATTGATCCTATCGGCAACTCTCCAGTGATTATTAAGAAGGTATCTCTTATCTTGGGACATGATTAATAAAATACATTGATTCAGCTATATCAGCTGCAAGATTGCATTATGTGCCCATAACCTTCTTTTTAGTTCTGCACAACAAACAGTTACGAATTTTGTGCTAATGCTATAGTTCATTAATAATTCAATCCTTTCAATAATCCGGATATTCTTGATTAACCTATTCTGGATGCCATCAAAATATCTTTTGGCCCAGCTTGAGAAGATTGCTCCAACCTGGATGAATGTTTCGTTAAATGCGTTGCCTGGCTTCATTTGTTATGGGCAAAGTTGTATGTTTTGCCAATGCTGTCACAGTTCCTTTTGTATTTGACAGGTATCACCCATATAAGAATGCTAGCAATCCAGAAGCATCAGAGCTCTTCAAAAAAGTTGCACTTAGCCTTATTGAGAAGTACAGTGCAACTCATCATGTCTTCTGAAATGATATTCAGGTAGTGGAACCAGATCTTTTGCTTATCTTGAAGCTATTATGGTTTCTCTTAGCAAACCAGTGAATTTGCTTCTGCATTGTGCTACACAATGACATATGTTTAACTTTGAAAATGTGGTATTTACAGGGAACAGCTGCTGTAGTTCTTGCGGGCCTTATGGCTGCTCTGAAGTTTGTTGGCAGGACTTCAGCGCAGATATGTTTCGTTACCAAATTTATTTTTCGTGCTTGCATTGATTCTGGGCTCGCTGTGATGTTTGATGCATTAATAGTAGTGTAGAACAGTCCTCTGTGATTAAAATCTCATGCTTATTTTAGGTGCTTAGAACTATTATTATATTCATCTAGGCTGGAATCAGATGCGATGGTTTCTAGGCTCAGGGGAGCCAACTTCTGGAGATCTGTTTGTCTACAATACAAATTAGCCCCTTCAATCTCCATTTCAATTAATCTTTTTGTTGAATTGACAGCAAACGATGCAATACATAGTATAGTGACTTGAATATTATTATTTTGTAGAGCTTGATAAATTTTGGGGTTATATCGAAACATTATTTTGCACATGAAATACATCATGCAGCAAAAAGAAAAAATGGTATATTGGTATTAATGCTTGTTGATACCAAAATTCTCATACAGATTGTCATATGCGTGTTTATGCTGAGTAATATGTAAGACTAAACGTGGCTAATTTTTATTGATCTTTAATGAGTCGCTTGCTAAATATTGACATGGTTGATATTGACGTTTGCAGAATGGAACCATCGATCAGGTGGACAAAATCGTTAAAACTCGGAATGAAGGACAGGTCCCTTCTCCAGATGTTGTTGGTATGTTCTCTGTCAATTATGCACCCAATATGTTGTAACGACCATGAGATGGATTGATTACAAATCTACATTGCAAACAGATGCAGTCTTACTCTGTGGTATAAACTATCTTATTCATTTGTCTAGAAACAGTGTTTTCTTTTTTAAGTCAGCCCTCCTTCACTTGGCTTTACCTATTCAATAGCGATATTAGATTTGTTCAATCACAGATAACTAATTCAGATGAATAGTACTTATATCTGCATTTGCTTTTAGTCAAAATTTGTTATTCATTCCCATTCAACTTATCTGTTGGCTGATAATCTATTGCAAATGCAGTGCTGAGATGCTTGTCAACCTTGGCATTCCCTGGGTCATTCTTGGACACTCTGAAAGGAGGAGCTTGTTGGGAGAATCAAGTGAGGTATGCTTTACTTTACATTTTTTGCATCATGTATTCATAAATCACATGCGGTTCTAATTACAAATAGTGCAACCAATAAAACCCATGGAATACTGCTATTGGAAAACACATGATGAATATTGTAGTTACTGAGCTGGCACTCTGTGCTCTTTAATCCTCCAATATCACCACGTAAGCACTAATTTTCTAAAGGTGATTGCCTGCGTTATATTTGGTGGATGATGTACTGTAATTGTTTACTTGTTTTTAATATCGTAATCACTTGACTGATCTAAGGAGTGTTCGAATCTAATCGTTACCTGCCCTCTCCTGAATGCCAGTTTGTTGGAGATAAAGTTGCATATGCGCTTGCTCAGGGCTTGAAGGTCATTGCATGTGTTGGTGAGACCCTTGAGCTGCGAGAAGCTGGATCGACTATGGATGTTGTTGCTGCACAAACAAAAGCAATCGCGGTGGGCAAGAGCAATCGACTATGGATGTTGTTGCTGCACAAACAAAAGCCCTGTAATATGTTTGTGCTCATTTACTGTTAGTACCTTCTTGCTGCAAAGAGTTGAAATTGATGATGCAAAGCGTCTGCGTGTTACGATTTATAATCTACCATTTGCATCGCATTATTTATTGTGTGTGTGTGTGTGTGTGTGGTTGTTGAAAGTTGTGTTCAAAACCATGCCATATTTGATTGTGTGTGAAATGTTGGCATTGCATTATTGATTGTGTGTGAAATGTTGGCTGCACACAATAATGTTTAATTCATATACATTGATCATATCAGGCATCAGCTATAAAGGGTTTGATGTCATATTACGTTGAACTGTATCTGAACTGTTGTTGGGCAACTTATGTTTAAAATAATCATGCTTCCTTTTTGTTTCTTTTTTTTTCTTTTTTTGCTTGCAAAAGATGCATTGCCTAATGGTATGGTACTGCCATTGAGAAGTTTTGGGCCTGTTTTGTCTTCACGGGAAGAAAGCATGTTTTTGTGTGTGGTGATTTTGAAGTATGCTGATGCTGCAGAGAATGATCCAAAGTTTATTGCGCTAGCGTATTCTCAAACTCAGCCGAAACCTGTCTTCCAAGAGTCTGATTCTGATAGTGAAGAGAAATAATAATGTATGCATCTAATTCTAATATATTTGTTTTCAGTAAACTAAGCTATCGTACACTGGTATTCTACTTTCTGACAGAGTCCATCTAATACAGTGACTATTAAGTTTCTTGCACGAGTCCAGTGATCTGCTTTTTTCCTTTGGAGAAACTAAAGAGTATGCTGTAAGGGTCTCGAAGACAAAGGTCTTTTTTGAAAATTTGTGTGGAGCTCTGCCATTTACTTAAGAGGGGATTAAGACTTGAATTCGGGCGGGTGGATTTGCACCGCTGTGCGCCCACCACCACTACACCCTGCCACCCCGGTAGATTTTTTCAGTTCAATACCATGTTCATTTTTCGCTGTTTCAAAATCCAAAGATATCAACCTGTTCGAGATTTGATTCACGTGATTTCTGAGTTATTTGTCTGTCGCAATTAGGAGCATTGGTTGAATCACAGTTATTTTAATTTGCTACACACATCAGCACAAAGGTTTACCATCTTTAGGATTAATAATCCATAGGGAAATGTCTTGCAACTTGTTATGTTATTAGTCGCTGCAAGCCTACAACATGTTTGCAGCTGTGTAGGGTCTTTGTGTGTCTAATTATTGAACAGTTTGACAGAAACTTGGTTATCTTTAGATCTTTTGGCATTTATGTGTTGTGTTGTTAGTTCTCAGAATTAACAACCTTGGGAGATAATAATAATAATTTATTTTTCAAAATCTCATGGTAGAGTTGTGGCATGGAAACAACGAAAAATAAGATGGTGTTCATCGAGCTCCATGGCAAGTGAAGAATACAGTTTCTTGCGGTGGCCCGATGCGGTCTTGTTGTACCAACAGTTTACCAGCACATTATCCGTGCACGCTTAATCATAGAAGTCTGCATGCTCGTAGCTCACAAGAATACTGCCTGCAATTGTATTGTAAGGTCCTTATTTTTGAAGACTGTATTGTAGAGTAGCTAGAAGTTTCCACTTTCTAGATGTAATTCTAGCTGACGTGCGTTTTGCAGTGCAATCCATATCCAGTCATTTTTGTTATTTTTTTCCCTATGGTGTTGTTTATTTTTTTTGTCGATTGTCGATCTATTCGCTTTCGGGACATATACCAAGAATATCATTTCTAAATTTGTTTTAATATCATGAATCTCTAAATTTATGTTAGAGGAGAAACCATAAAAACTTGTGTAATCGGGAGAAATAGATATTTGATCTTGTAGCATAATTTTATTTTGTTGTTTGAGCTTTATGTTTTGTTACTAAATTTATTTTTCGTAGCAACGCACGGGCATTGAACTAGTAACTTTAATGAGACAACATCAGACATATTATTAAAACGAATCGAAAAAGCCGGTTTTGTTTTGTGCTTTTAATTTTTTGGGGAATTGTGCTTTGTTCTTTACCATTTAAAGGAGCATCGTCTGTGCAAAAGTTGTGCACTTGGTCCAAAAGTAGCATTCACATGGTTATTCAATGGGATCAGAGAGCTAGAGGTGAATACCTATATCCGTTTTTTCATCCATTTTATGTAGGCTCCTCTCGTGAAATGATGGTAAACCGTAAATTTTGCGGGATGGTAATTTCTAAAGACTGTACACAGTAGATTAGATGAATTAGAGCGCAACAATGGTAAATTTTCAAACTTCCACCCAGAATTTTTTTAAATAATATATATATATATATTTTAAAAATTACAGAAATAATATGCCAAAAAAATAACAGAAATACCCACCTGTCGCATTTCCAAAATGTGACATGTTTCTGTCGCAAATTGGAAATATGACAAAGGTCTGTCGTAATTTAGAATTGCGACAGAGATGTTGTCGCTATTCCAAATTGCGACAGAGACCTAGTCGCAGTTGCCACTGTCGCAAATTGGAATAGCGACTTCAGTAAGTTGAATTTTTTTTAATAATTCATTTATTTAGATGAGGGCAATTGGATATATATTATTCTTCTTTCGCAAGAAATTAGATGTATATTCAACATTCTGGGTGGATACCTGTTTTATATATAGAATGAAAAGGCATTGCCTGCAAATGGCCCAAACAAGAAAATTATGGTAGATGTGACCGAAGTGTCATTGCCTGGTGTTAACGTAAGTAACACTGGACTGCATCAGCATTCCTATACAGAAAGCAATGTTTCTAGAAAATGTGGCATGTCAGGAGACAATGAAGGTGCTACTGGATTGAAGAGGTCGACAAGCGTCATAAAGACCCGATGCGTGGCGGCAAAGACACCGGTCCCCACGCTAGCTGCGGGATCTCCTCGATCTCGGCGTCTGCGATCGACCTCGCGTAGTGGATCATATGCTTGTCGACGGTGTCCCCGTGGGAGGAGCTAAACAGAACCCAGGTGAAGAGCCACAAGAGGTACGCCTCGAAGTGGTGACTAACAACGTACTCCCCTACTCCGTTTGCCATCCTCTCAGGCTACAAAAAAAAGTCATGGTAAGTTTCACAACTTTAGGAGATAATGAACTAAAATTTAGATAAAATTAATGTCACTTACGTAAAATTGTATCAGCCACTTCTGCGTCGGACCGTGCGCAAAAGTGAAAGGTGTGTACCCACAGTTAGCTGGTAGCACGTCCGCGAAACGGGCTAGGAGCTCCATCCGCCACTTCAGGTGGATGTCGTCAGGCACTACCGCGTCCCCGGTGCATGCTGACTTGCTCCCGTAATAGGTGGAGACTACACAGCAGCAATCTTTAGTGAACAAATTGAAACAAGAGCGGAAGCTAAGAACTTGAAAATATAACAATTATAGCTTACTTCCGTTTCCTCCCAATTGTTGAGTACTACTACAAAATAGTTAACTAAAATCAGCGAATCACAAACAATGACTTTAATGAGACAGCATCTGACATATTATTAAAACGAATCAGAAAAGCCGGTTTTTTTTGTGCTTTAATTTTTTTGGGGAATTGTGCTTTGTTCTTTACCATTTAAAAGAGCATCGTCTGTAAAAAAGTTATGCACTCACTTGGTCCAAAAGTAGCGTTCACATGGTTATTCAATGGATCAGAGAGCTAGATGTGAATACCTGTATCCGTTTTCTCATCCATTTTACGTAGGCTCCTCTCGTTCACGGTAAACCGCAAACTTTGCGGGGTGGTAATTTCTAAAGACTTTGTACAGTGGATTAGATGAATTAGGGTGTAACAATGGTAATTTTCAAACTTCCACCCACCTATGCTCCTGTGACTTCGACCTTTCTCCCTCAGTTTTGAGGAGCCTCTGATATGTGGATTTGCCATCTTAACACCGTGTCCACTCTCTTAAACCATGCTGCCATAGCCCCCTGTGTCTTTCTTCTATATGGTTGATAAGTTAACGCAACCGAACCAGCTAGATGTAACGACATTGACGTGATAGAAAGGAAGGAGTCTGGCATGAGGTGAGGGAAGAGTGAGGCCAGCACGGTAGAGAGTGAGGTGGAGGCTGATAGAGGAAATCTAAAGTGCAGTTATTATAATATTTTCACTCTCAACCTCTACTTAAATGCTTTGGAAGCAGTTAAGAGGTTGTTATATCATTAAATAGAGGTATGTGTGGCATTCTCGTTAACTATTTATAACATTTAGTGTTTCCTTGAATATGCGTATGGTGAACCGTGGTCCGTGGACATATACGGTGAAAAGAGGGAGTACACACGATAAGTTTGCTGTTGGTTTTGGTTGATCTTGGATGGTAAGTACACCGTTTCGCGGATGACTGTGCAGTTTTTTTTTTGGTTACTGCATGTTTGTTCGTCTTTTTTTCCCCCGGTGAATATGGCTGCGCAAAACGCACTGAATTCTGCACATGATCGTTGAGCTTAGCCTAGTAAAGAGAAACTAGGGCCCGTTCAATCTAGAAACAGGACAGCGTGGGTGAGTGGACTGCGCGCTGGGTCCAAAAAAGAGAATCGCGTTGGGTCCACAAACTTTGTGAGCGAGTGGGGTGCGCTCCACGCAGAAAAGGAAGTGCGGGGGTGAGTGGGTGCGCGTTGGGTTTAAAGCATACCTGGTTGCGCTGTTATCGCTCGTAAGACTATCTCCAGTAATTTCTCTTTATTCTCTTCTTTTTTTTTATTCTCTTTTCTATATTCATTTCCTTCATTCCTATCATCTCCAGCAGCATCCTCTCAAAGGGTTTTGTATAGGGATTGGAGAGAAAATCTCTTTCCCTTCTGAAGGGAACCGTGAAGTAGCAAAGTGAACCAGACAAAGTGCACAGTACGAATAGCTCAAGGTTTGCCTTTTTTTTTTTAAGTACTAGATATCATGGTGCTGATGTGAACAGAAGCTATTGAAAAGCCACGACTAATTAGGGCATCGTAATAAAAGGTGATTATAATCCATATAATATTTCATAACGTTGCCCACATATAATGATATACATGGTGTTAAAAGATCAATTGGTGGTCACGCTCACGTGCTAGCTCATAAATGATAATATTGACAGTGCAGGACAAATAGTAGATCACAAACAAGAATATGAGTTAATAAGGAATAAGTTCAAACATACTCACTCCGTCCAAGTTTATAAATTAGGTATATTTTTTAACTAATTTTATCTATAAACATAGGACAGATCATACTCCAATGCAACATTAGTGCGATACTCCCTCTATATCCCTAATAAATATCCATCTTTACTGTATATTCTCTTCGTCACGACAGTGTTTAGTGATAAAAATTAAAAATAATCTGTCGACGATCGGGATCGCCAACCGCAAGTAAGGTGGTAGGGGTCTCGTGTGATATGGGACCCGTGCAGCGCTTCGTTCAAACGGAGGAAGAAAACAGTCGTGATGATAGTCGGAGCAAGACGACAACGAGCACGAGACAAGGGTTTATACTGGTTCGAGCCCCTGTGAAGGTAATAGCTCTACTCCAGTCGCCTTGCGGCGGTGATTCTTGTTATATCGGTGTACAGGGAGGTGTTTACAACTCAAGACAGTAATGGTGATTCCTAGCTCGAGCTGCTGTGTGTACTGGGTTGTCTTCGTTGTTTGTGCATCTTCAGCTTTTATACATCCCTCTGAGTAACCGCCAGGAGAAATCTTCGAATCGTGGCCCTTAATGCGCATTGAGGGCCGTTTGTAACCGTTCCGGGCTTGCCGCGCACTTCTGCACCACCCCGTGAGACCACGTCTTGATAACTTCCCATAGAATGCACGCTACCGATCCAAGGAAATCAACGACCGAGCAAAAGCGAGTTCGCTTTTCGAGGTCGTCGCGGACTCGAACTCGAGGTCGAAGCGCACCAAAACACAGCCCTCGGCGAAAGCAAGGGCGTGACCGGGGGGCCGCCGAGCTAAGGGCACGTTGACTATGCACCGACCGGCCAAAGGATTGTCCGGCCCCCGATAGCTAGCCCCCGAGGCTCAAGGTCGTAGAAGTACGCCTGGGGCGACCTCGAGCCTCACCCTGAAGTTGACGAGGACAAGCCTTTGCAGGTCTCGAAATTCCGGTCTAGGTCGAGCGGAGACCATAAAGTAGATCCTCAGCCCCGACACCTGGCGACCTTTGAATTCTTCGCCGGAGATACGGACGCGAACGGGCGGCGAACACCTGTGGCGCCTCGAGTCCGCGACCCCATCCTTAACTGCGCCCGTCCAATCACGGCAGGCGCGCCTTTTGAGGTGTTGCGGGACGGTTTTAACGCCAACACGGTGCAGGACTTCGCCAAGCCCACAACAATCGTTGAAGAAGGAACCCCTGATCTCTGCGCCCTTCGTCTCCAAAACTCTTGCGCCCAAGCATCATCCTCTCCTCCCTCTCTCGACCAAGCATACTGCACCGTTGTCAGCGTACTCTGCGCTGGGGTACCCTCTCCGCCGCACAAAAGCAGTCAAACAAGCGGTCAACATACCTGAGTCCACGTGGCGCCCGGCGGCAGTGGGCGCAGCCGCTTTCGCGCCGGCGGGCGGTCCACGGCGCCCGGCGAAGCGGGCGGGCGGGCACGCCCGCCGCCGGCGAAGCCCACGGGCCCTCGGCGGCGGGCGCGCGCGAGCCTGCTCGCCCGGCGGCGATCACGTGGCGCCCGGCGAAGTGGCGGCGCGCCGCTTCGCCGCCCGGCGGCGGTCGCGTGGCGCCCGGCGAAAGGTGGGCGCCTGACTCGCCGCCCGGCGGCGGTCCACGTGGCGCCCGGCGGCGAAGCGGCGCGCCACCGCTTCGCCCGGCGGAAGCCGCATGGCGCCCGGCGAAAAAGCGGTGGGCACGCCGCTTTCGCCGCGCCGTAAGGCAAAAGGTGGAGAAAGGTGGCTTCATCTCAAGGCTCCTTCCCTGTCAGATCCTTCGAGCCGTAGGACAGCGGTGTCAGACTGCCCACTTTGCAAAGGTTTACGCTATAAGCCCATTCCTCGACACCTCTCACCAACTCACAAGAAAGGGTCACATCGCGGGCGACGCGGCCATCGCCGGCATTTAATGAGGCCGGAGGAACGGACAAAGACAGGAGGCGATTAAATGTGTATGGATCAAGATGATGACCCCTTTCACCTACTCCCGTTAGACTGGCCTATATAAGGGCCCTCGGGTGCATGGGGAAAGGGGGCCGAGGGACTGGAGGTTGAAGACAACAAGCAAGAATATAGCAGTAGAGCCCAAGGGAGAACTTGTAATCCCCAAGCTTTGTACTGCGCCAGTTAAAAACACTCTTTGAAAGCAATCTAGCAGGAAGTAAGGCTGTTACCCAAGCAAAGGGGGCCTGAACCTGGGTAAAATCCTTGTGCCGCCATAGTTCGTAGACACCGAGGTTCGCCGCGCGGGGGTCTCTAGGGTTTCCCCTCGCTAGGATTAGCCAGCTGCGAAGACGCCCTCCTTCCGAACCAAACCCGGGTCTGTAGATCACGGGCCTGTCAGGCGGAATACGCCGATAGGGGCGCGCCAGGTAGGGGGCTAGTAGTAGGTTTTTCCGGCTAACTCCCCGGCGGACTTCGGCGTTCGCGATTTGGAAGCAAGCTTGCACGTCGGAAAATGGCGGGTTCTCAGCACCAGAACGTTGCGGGGGCGAGTGACGATCAAGGCACCTCCCGGCCGTCGCGTCGGTCGAGGAGCCGTCGTACCCGCCGCTGCGAGCGGCGCCGCCGCTTCTCCCGGGCGGTGGAGCAGCCTGCGTCGCGCAGTCGCCATGGAGGCGCCACCCCGCCGTAACTTGCACGCCGCTGTGCTTCCTCGACCATCCGCCGGTGGAGTTCGCGGGATTCTCCGGCCACTCCGTGGTCTGCAAGCATTGCTGGCCTCGTGGATGCAGCCCCAACTCCGGTAGGGCTCCCGGCGGTCGAGCACCAGCGTACCTCGGCGCCTAAGGTGCATGCAGGGCGCTCTCAGGCCTCGAGCCGCCCCAACGACAAGGGCCCTGGCCAGGGGGGCCAGGGTCAAGGAAAGGACGCGCATAATCCCGGTCCCGGTTCCTCGCGAAACCGTGTGGACCTTCGCTCTCATCTCGACGAGAGCCAGCGGCGGGTGATGACTTTCAGCGGTCGTCTGCCGCGCCATCCGGACCAAGAGCGCCGCCACGATAAGCAGGTGGCACCTGACAATGAGAGCCCCCGTGGCTCTCATTCTCGGGATAAGGAGGAGGTTAACTCCTCCGACTCCTTAAAGAGCCGGGCCTCGCGCTCCCATGCGCGGTCTCCGGACCGGGCCTCCGACGAGCGGCTCGGCTCCCTCTACGGCGTCGGGTGCCAGGCCTTCTCCCGGCGGCTGCGCCGTGTGACATGGCCGGACAGGTTCCGCCCGGCGGCCGTAGAAAAATATGATGGCACCACCAACCCGGAGGAGTTCCTCCAGATCTACACGACGATGGTGCGGGCAGCTGGCGGATCTGAAAAGGTCATGGCCAACTACCTCCCAACGGCTTTAACGAGCTCTGCCCGTTCCTGGCTGTTGAATCTCCCCCGAGGGTCGATACACTCGTGGGGAAAGTTGTGCGACCTCTTCGTCGCCAACTTCCAGGGCTCCTTTGCGCAGCCCGGCGTGGAGGACGACCTTCACGCTCTGGAGCAAGAGAAGGGGGAGTCGCTTCGCGACTTCATTCGGCGGTTCTGCCACTGCCGCAACACAATCCCCCACATTTCCGAACAATCGGTCGTCATCGCCTTCAGGAGGGGTGTGCGCGACCGTAAGATGAAGGAGAAGATGGCCACCCGTACCATCGGCTCCACCTCAGAAGCTTTTCTCCTCGCACATAAGTGTGCGCGGCCGGAAGCAGGGGGCGCTACCGCCCCAAGGGTGGCTATGGCAAGGATGAGGCCGACCTCGAAGGTTCCGGCCGCTCAGAAGGCGCGAAGCGCGAGGCGGGCGAGACCAAGCAGGTCTTGGCCGCCGAGCGCGACGAGGAGGAAGACCCTGCGCCGAAGAAGCGCAACCGCCGTGACCGGCGAGATGATCGCCGTGACCGGCTTGACGGTCGTCGGGATCGGCGCGATGACCGCCGCGGTCGCAAGGACGACCACCGCGAGCAAAAGGAGGGCGAGCCGTATTGCCCTATCCACCGCACCAACACCCATGACCTGGACAACTGTCGGGTCGTGGACAAGATGGTGGAAAAACGGCTCAAGGAACGCCGTCCCGGCGATGATCAAGATGAAGATCCGGCCCCGCTGGCCTTCCAGCAGGCCGATCATGCGGTGGCCTACATCCATGGTGGATCCTCCACCTTCCCCTCCAACGCCGCTTACAAGCGGCAGAAGAGGGAGGTCTGCGCCGCCGCATCGAGCTCGGGGTCGGGTCGGATGCTGAAGTGGTCTGAGCAAGCGCTCACCTTCAGTCAGGCTGACCATCCCGAGGGCGCTAGCGGCCTGGGATACCTCCCAGTCGTGGTGTCGCCCACCGTTCGGAATGTGCGGCTAAGCCGCGTGCTGGTGGACGGAGGAAATTCTATTAACCTCCTGTCCTCCTCAGCATTCTTGGCACTCCAGATCCCACGATCGGATCTGCGTCCAGCTCTGCCCTTCTTCGGGGTAGCCCCGGAAGCTGGTATGTTTCCCCTTGGCCAGGTGCGCCTCCCCGTCACCTTTGGGGGGAGGGACAACTACCGCACCGAGCTGGTGGATTTTGAGGTCGCCGACTTCGACTTCCCCTACAATGCCCTGCTCGGCTGACCGGCGCTGGCCCAGTTCATGGCTGCCACCCACTACGCGTACATGGTGGTGAAGATGCCAGGGCCCGCTGGCCCCATTACGATCAGGGTGGACAAGGCCGAGGGACTGGAGGTTGAAGACAACAAACAAGAATATAGCAGTAGAGCCCAAGGGAGAACTTGTAATCCCCAAGCTTTGTACTGCGCCAGTTAAAAACACTCTTTGAAAGCAATCTAGCAGGAAGTAAGGCTGTTACCCAAGCAAAGGGGCTCAACTCAGGTAAAATCTTGTGCCACCATAGTTCGAGACACCGAGGTTCGCCATGGGTCTCTAGGGTTTCCTCGCTAGGATTAGCTATTTCTTGAAGACGCCTGCGTCCAACCAAACCCGGTTCAGAGATCACGGGCCTGTCAGGCGGAATACGCCGATAACCGTCATGACCAAGCTAGGGAGGAGCACCTTGTCGTCCGCGAGGATGAAAGAGCTCGAGGTCCTGGGGATAGTGGATCCGGTGACATGGCGGTTACCGGGCGGCGAGACCGAACCACGCCCCAGGGATGACGAGATCATCTACACCGAGCACTATGCACTCCTTGGCATGCGGACCCCGGAGAGCGAATTCGTGGCGGACGTCCTCTCCGCCTGCGAAATCGAGCTCATCAACTGGTACCGAATTCCATCCTCAC
>JAYEVE010000816.1:0-87155 GCA_036346375.1 Guadua angustifolia | reverse complement strand
TGTTGTCAATCCGCTGAAAAGCTCGATCGATGCCTTGTCAACTCGACTTAGAAACCGTGGGACACATGCGGGATGGGCTTACGTGTTTGCTTTGTGTTTGCTCTTGAGTGCCCTAAGGCCTATATAAGAAGGGCGATCGTTCTAATAAGCACGGGAAGAAGGAAACCAACCAGAAACGCAATAAACCTCGGTGAATCTCTGAAATGGGGCACAATGTGTTCTTTCGCCTCTTGACAAGCGAAGTCATCCGCCTAGAGTATCCGGATTGATGGCGTCGGCCGCGATTCTGCGGGCTGCCCCAATCTTTGCAACCCTACGGCGAAGATGATGCAATCTACCCTCGAGGCGGCGCGCGTCCTCTTTCTTGTGCCGCACCTCTGAGGTAAACCTCTTGGTATCCACCAATCTGAGGAACACTACCATCTCATGCATCGTTCTTTCTTTTCCGGCTGGGACCGGTGTTGCTTCTTCCAATGGATCGGGTAGGAGCAGCGACTCGAATTTCTCAACAAGCGCCACGCGCCTACCCCAGCAGAACTTCACGGTGGGAGGCGCTAGGATATGTCCTTTTCTAGATCGACCCGAGCTTAGGGCGGTGTGCAAGGGCCAACCGTCGGTGAGTTTCATCGACATACTCATTTAAACTCACAAAGTAGTAGTTCTAAACGGTTCGCCATAACCTTTCTCCGGGGCCACCTGGCGACTTTTCGAACATCAACAAGTCAAGGAGGAACCTCCTCGGGGCCACCAAAGCCCCGTCTGCGAACATGGCACGAGGCGGTGGTTGTACTGCCACGGTGATCTAGCGGACGGAGATTCTACGGTGCCCCTTGGCGAGGATGAGCAGTCTTGGTACTTCAAGCCGGGTGGACAGGAATACCACCCAATCTCGACCTTGCATGGGATAAGCGGGGAACAACCCTCTCCGTGGTGCCACTACACCCGAAAGCCGGACCCGAATGCGCCTCGGTGTTATACAGCGACCAAAGGCGGGCATCTTATTGCGGGGCCGCTTAGGTTGTCAAGATAAGCCCAACACACACCTCTGCACCATATAGTGGAGTGCAGAGAAGCAGGCGGGCGTCTGGCATGTCTCCGCCAGCGAGCGCACGAAGGTGCGAGGTTCCTCCTCTGGAAGAAAGAAGGGACAAGGGAGGCGGCGTGAGGTCATGACCGGAACAAATCTTTGGCGTTCGGGAACCATCAAGGAACCGGTGGTATTAACATAGGGGCCAGGGAATCGGGGACATGCCCATTGGGAGGCGAAATCCACATAAACAACAACCAAAATTTAAGTCTTATACACCCAAGGCGTCGGCATAGGCACCAATGGGCGGCAATTGGGCCTTCTCGGAACCATGGAGTTCTTTCATAGTAGGGATTGAGAAGTGTCAGGGCGGTGTAATATTAGAGCAGGTCGGTAATATCGAAAAATATCTTGCATCGTTAAATTTGTACCGATAGGCGGAGCGATCATTTTTCCACCATAATGACGATTGCTTTCGTTAATTAGTTAAATCAAACAAATTTCCCATTGTAATGCCCTTGTACTATAATCTAATCTTTGCTTATTTTATCATCTGAACTTTTGGTGTATGGGCCCTTATCATTTGAATTTTTATGGTAATATCATTCATTTATCGGGAACCTCCATAAAAATTTCAAAATTTTTTCGACATCGTGGTTGTCCATTTTATTTTTATCGTGCTCGTGATTCTACCGAGTGCCTTTTCGATTCGCAACAAAATACGGGACAACGTCGCCTTTCTATACATAAGTGGTAGCCCGCATTCGTAGGCCGACCTTGATTTTTTTATTTTTTGAACCGTGTCGCTTTGTCTCGTGAGGCTCGAAAACCCTAAGTGCCCACGATTTCCATGGTTTAAATGGCGCGAGTGCCTTTTCGATTTTGCAACAAAATGCGAACAGCGTCTGCCTATCTCACCCATCGTAGTGGTGCCCGCCTTGTGGCCGTCCTTGATTTTTCCGTATTTTTTGGCCCGTGTCGACTGTCAGTGAGACTCAAAACCCTAAGTGTCCACGATTTCCGTGGTTTTGGCCGTGATTGCCTTTTCGATTTTTGCAACAAAATCTGGGGCAATGCGCCTATCTGCCCCTCGTAAGTGGTAGCCCGCATCGTGAACCGCCCTTCATTTATTCCGTATTTTTCGGACGTGTCGCGGTTGCTATGAAAATCGCAAGTGAATCTTATCACTAACGAACTAAAATAATTCTTCGGTTTATTACATGACAAAGTTTTTTAGTTCTTCCGGATGAATAGAACACTAACAAAAAAGTTAGCAACAAAATTTAGGGTAAGAAAATGCAGGACAATGCCATACCGTTCGGCGACCGATTTTGGTTGAAGCGGTTTAAGCATTACGTAATGCGACAGTATGGCGACAACTTTGGCTATAGAGCTCAACCGGGGATTAAGCGGTATGCCAAATGGTTTGGCGACTACCCTATTATCGCCAAACCGTTTAGCGGCGACCCTATTATCGCCAAAGCGGTTTGGCGGCCGAATATTTCTGCAATTTTTTAAATGCGTGTATTAATGTCGCAATTTCGAATTAAAATAATATTATTTTAAAAAAATTCCATGGGAATCTATATAAGATATCGCTCTCCCTGAAGACAACAACCATTGAAGTCTTCATCTTTATTCTGTTGCCACATAGTCATCCTTTTGAATAGATGTAAGCAAGGACCTTGTAAACCTATCACACAATTCTTTACGCCAATTTATGCTTACTATCATTATAGGAATCATGAGTATGCATAATTTATGAGCAATATATTCATTCTCATATTTACCCTTTCTTGTAACCTCACTACTACAAAACAGCACATAGGTGACGCCCTATTTGTGGCGGTTCTTTTGGAACCATCACAAATACATGTATCGATGGGTTCTATTGGAAATTGGCGGGAGGACCATTTGTGGCGGTTTTGGATAAGCCCCGAGATAATACTTAATCTATGGCGGTTTTATTTGAAAGCATGATAAGTCTAGGACTATTTGTGGCGGTTGGTAGATGGAACCGTCACAAATAATACATTTTCTATGGCGGTTTGGTTTTAGAACCGCCACTAATAATTTTTCTATAAATACGCTCTTGCTCTGTCATTGGTCATCTTCCTCCCGAGAACAAAACTTCGACTTTTTGATGCAAGATTTTGTTTGGCCAAGATCTTGTGCTTCTACTTCCTAGAATTGTTCCAAGGTGTGTAAAATATGTCTCCTCTCTTCATTTGTAGTGTAAAATTGCCATTAAAGGTTTATTCTAAGCAATTAAGGTTTAGATGCAAGGTCTACATTTAGTTTGTTTTTATTTACCTAGCAATTTGTAGATGATGAATTTATTACCTTGCGTATTAGATTAAGTTCTCTACCTTATTTAGATGATGATTTTTTTGTCAAGCATATATCAAATTTATGTATTTACAATTATTGGATATTAATGTAAAATAAATTATAGTTAATATGATAGATGGGTGATCATGAAGTTAATTGCCTTGCATTTTGAGATAAGAATTTATTATGTTGCTCTTCGAAGGATATGTATAAAAATTATGTAGTTAATATTTTTTCTTAGTTACCATTAATTTTTTGTTAAGCGTGCATATACATCTTGCTCCATTAGTGGGTATTGTTAGTGAATTTTTATTAAGCATATAAGCATAATTTATGTAATTAAGATTGTTGGATGTGATGATAAATAAATTTTAGTTAAATGGTAGTTGGTGATCATGAAATTTTGAGATGAGAATTTATTATGTTGATCTTCGGAGGATATATATAATTTTTGGTTAGTAAGTATATATTAAAATTAATTAATTAAGTTTGCAACATTTACTTATATTAATGTTTCGTTAGATGGACGGAGATGGATTCGATCGAACCGTTGCGCCAAGAATATATCGGCTTATTCTGTTTTTCTAAGGGGAGGAACGACTTCAAAAAAAGGGAATTACATACCTCCATGCATTGATTGCAAAGAGAAGATGTTTTGAACAAAACCATATCCATTTGCACTTGATCGGAGGGGTTTTGTCCGTTTATACAAGTTGGACAAGGCCGGTGAAGGAGATCATACTTCAGCGTGATAATGTCGGCGGCAGACTACAATGTGGGGTGACCTCGATTATGGATCCGATGAGGATAGGTTGGTGCCGATGGCGACAATAATCGCTCAAATGTTGCGATGAAGAACTACACTAGTCGAGAGAGTTTAATCAATTCAAGGGTTTGATGGAGGATTCGGAAAACCTTTGTTCGGTTGTAAAGAAATACACAAAGTTGCAAGGTGCTCTGCTGAAATTGAAGGCCAATGGTTGGTCAAACAAAGTTTCCGGCGTTGTTACATCTCTGGGACATCTTGCTGGGAAGCGTGTTGCCTAAAACCACGTATCTAGCTAAGAAGGTTGTATGTCCTTGGGATTGGAAGTAGAAAGAATACATGCTTGTCCAACATTGTTCTCTATAAAACTATGGAACATTCATGTATGTCCGGTTGCAAACATGGATACAAGCTAAGGGCGATGGTGAAGCTATCGAGGGAAAGGGCTCCAAAAGTGGTGTGGTATTTGCGTAATACCTCGTTTGAAGCTTTATTTGGAAACAAAAAGCCGCCAAATTGATCGTGTTTTCGGAAGACCGTAAGGGATGGGCGAGACACCGGTGATTACGCGGTGGAGAACCATCGATAGACTCTTGAGGAGAACCGAAATGGGAGGAATGTAAGGTTTGGCTTATGGATGGAATGAATCCTTTCGGTAACATGGCGGCATTCATAGCACTTGGCCCGTGACTGTGTATATACAACCTTCCACCACGTTGTGTATGAAGCAAAGTACATTATGATGTATTGCTTATCCAAGGGCGAGACAACCACGATATTGATGTATACCTACAACCATTGGTGGAAGATCTTGTGATATTGTGGAGCGAAGGTGTCGGATGGGGGAGTACAAGCGAAATACTTCCTCTGGCGCATTGTTGCCACCATCAATGATTTTCTGCGCTTGGTAACTTTCGGGTATTATAAAGGAGACAAAGCATGCCCCGATGCATGGATGAAACCACTAGTGTGTGGCTCAACAACTCAAAAAAGTGTACATCGTCACGGAGGTTCCCGTAGGAATCATCCGTCCGCAATATGAAGAAACAATTGCGGGACAAAGGAGGGCGGTTTAGCTCAAGGCTTTCATGGGGAAGAGGTGTATGATATGGTTAGGGATCTTAATGTTGTACTTGGAAGGGATTCTTGGTAATACATCGGTCCCATCTTGAGAAGACCACGTGGAAGAAGATCCATCTTTTGGGACTTACCCTCTTGGAAGGACTTGGAAGTTAAACCTTTGCATCGGCGTCATGCATGTGAGAAGAATGTATGTGGGTGGTTGGTCTTTCTTGAATATTCCTAGAAAAAAAGGATGTGAAGGCACGAAGGGATGAAAACATGAAAATCGAGCCGACAATCCTCAAGACCTAGGAAGGCGGCTTTACCTTCCCCACTTTACACTTTGAGTAAGAAAGAAACAAATGCAATGCATGGTGTGAAAGTTCGTCCGGTTACTCATAAACATCAAGCGGTATCGATGAAAGATTTGAAGTTAAGCGGCATGAATCTCATGATTGTCATGTGATGATGACACAAATCTCCCTTTGCAATTAATTATTTTGCCGACAAGGTCAGAGGCAATCACGAGGTTGTGTTCCTTCTTCAACACGATTTCACGGAAAGGTCATCGATCCGTTGGACTTTATGAATTGGTGATGTGGTAAAGACTTGGCCCGGTAAATGTATTTTCCCCCATCATTTTTGATATCATGGTTCATCTCATTGTTCACCTTGTCAATGGATAAATATTTCTTGACCCGTATTCTGCATCGGATGTACCCATTTGAAAGGTATATGGGTGTTAGAAAAATATGCTGTCGATCTCGGGAAGGCTCCATTTAGAAGGTTATGCAATTGAGGGGTTATTGAGTTACTTGATTACATGGAGGAGGAACGGTAAGTGCTGTATCTCCCATGAGGTAGGCTAGGTGGGAAAGGTGTAATAGGAAAAAATCTAAAATTCTTATGATAATATTTTGTTGAACAAGCCCATTTCACGTTTACCTTGATCGGTTGAGGTGTCCCCGTATATGGACATACACAAGGGTAATAAGGAGGAAAACCAGGAAAGTCGAGCTTTGGATAACAAAAACTGTCGTTTGTTGGTCATTGGTTTAGGGGCACATGTGGTGAAGAGAGTGTTAATTATGGTTGGAAAAGGGCCTTAAGTACAATCCGACATAGCAAGGATATACATCAATGGATATACATTTACGAGCTCGGGATAGCAAAGCCTTACCAAACATGGTGTGGTATAGATGCCTCGACAAGGGTCTGAAGAGCATCTACTACGGGTTCATAGAGGAATTTGGGGGTGGACTACAATTTTCAAGATCCGGTGTTTGATGTCATTAGGTCGACTCCCGAATGGTGTCAAGGTGGACAAATCGGCTTTACTCTTGGACATCGAACATGTCGGATCTGAACGAACCATTTTACTTGCGAATCAAGTAGCACAAGTATTCTACATAATCGCGGCGATAAGAAAGGCCATGTAGTTGCAAGGAAAAAAAGGATCGTTGGAGTTGAGAATGTTGGATGAGGAAGAGTACAACCGGTTTGATGAGTTGCCTCCTTTCATGATGACGCATCAAGGAAGAAATCACTCAAGAAGTTACCTATCATCGCGATATCTCTGAAGGCCAAATTGGAAAGAAAATAATTAGCTAGGAGTAATGGCAACATGTAGCCATTTATGGAAATGTGATGTAAAAATGTACATTTATGTGGTTTAATGAAATAAATATGCATGATTTTGGAGTTGAATTGGATTTAATAGGAAATAAATAAACATTTATTGCGTTACATATAATTAACAATGTGTTGGATTGGATTACGAAAAACCTCATCTGGGTTATTAATAAAACCTCGATAAATAGTTCGATGCGGTTCTTTTAAAACCGCCCAAGATAAATTATTTGGTTTTAATTAATTAATCCATAATTCTATATAATTTACATTTTGATCATCTTGCATTCCCTCGCTCGCCCATTTTCGTGCCCTAGCCCCCTTCACGCCCCCTCACGCCCTCCCCACCGGCCCGCCCCCCGCCGCCCCCCCGCCCGTCCCTTGGTTTCCTCCTCCCCCCCAAGCCGGGGAGGACTCTCCGCCGCCACTCAAAAGCCACCGTCGCCACTCGGCCCCCTCCAAAAGCCGTGCCCGCGCCGCCTCCACCTCGGTAATTCTTGGTTCCTGGAATTCTTGGTTTAAATCATATAGAACGGTTCTGCTTGGAATTCTTGGTTTAGGCGTTTAGTGTCACCTCTAAGTTGGACTAATTGTATGTATGTGTGCCTTATAAAAAGGGGGAGGGACAAGTGTGCAATGCAATACTAGAATAGAATCAAAAAAGGTTATTTCATCAAATTTTAAATATAAGTAGGACTTCATGAAACCCACCCATACCAAGCATGCATACAATTTTTGTAGTGATGCTTGTTTCATCAACTTGCTTTAAACAATAGACCAATTGTTTGATCGAAAATAACTCCCGATTGATAATCTATCAAAGAGGCTCTTGCATCAAGCCCTAAGCCCTAACGTTGCAATTATGATAGTAAATGGTAATTCAATACTATCCATAAAAGAGATGTTTGCATTAAAAAATAACTTTTACATTGGTGCTTGATGATGTGGCTATATTCTCTCTCTTTAGTCTTGGCATAAAAATATAGAGCAATCTTTTTTACGTGTCATAAACTTCTTGAAATTATGCCTCTCAATACTATCTTCTGAATTCCAATTTAAAATGGACACTAGGATCTTGTACTGGGTTTCAAAGTTGATAGAGTAATCTTGGAATACTTGACCCTAATAAAAGTTGCAAAATGCTGAATGAGTCCTTGTTCAATGTCTATATCAAAACTGAATTATCTTCTTTATGTCATTGAATGGTTATCTTTGTTCCTAGTTCCTACTTTATGCTTGAGTCTTTGTCATACGTAAGTTTTCTTAGTTTGCACTTGTTCTTTTGGTGAAGGTTTGGGTGTTGCTCTATGATGATATTGGGTTAAGAATGATAAGAACAATTATTATGTGTCTTGGGCCTTGAGTGGTAGAATAAATGCTTGAGAGTGTTGTTTACATCAACCTTTTGATATTGATAAGTTATCTTGTCTTGTGGTTAGGAACTACTTACTCATTCGATGAATATTGCTAGTCAGGAACATTGATGGATTAGTAGCCATTTATCTCTTGCTCATATGTGCACAATATTTGAATAGGCATTAGTTTTCCTTCTTTGAAGTGCAATAATTGGTGAAAAAGAGACTATCCTATTATCAATTGATCATAGATATTTAATGAAATTCTAAACAACTCTTGAATTGTGCATGCTAAGGTGGTAAGGGTTCAAGGCCCTATTCACTAAATAATTTGTTAGCCCATTTGTGATTGTGGTGAAAATTCTTATTTTCATCTAAACCCTAAATCGAGCAAATCATTCATATCTCCTCTCTTTGCCAAGATCTAATATAGTCCTCTTAGTACATCTTCTATCTTATTCCTTTAAAAAAAAGAAGAGGTATTAGAAAGAAACTCACCAAGAAAGGGGGCCCAAGCCTTGAACCGCCACACCTTCTTGACCGGGAACAATTCATACTGAAACTCTTGCGGTTCAACGCACTCTTGTTAGTGAAATGGTAAAACCAAGTATGACAAACTCATAAAGCAAGCATGCAAAACGGTTTAACAAATAACTCTAAGCACTTTAAGGATCTAATATAGTCCTCGGTTAGTACATCTTCTATCTTATTCGATAAGCAATTGTTAGTACATCTGTTGGTTAGTATATTTTCTTTCCCTCTAAATATCTCCTTTCTATTGAGTAGTTCTAATGGGCCGATCTTGAGCCTATAATGGAGGGACATACCTTACCCTCCCCAACCACCAAATTCAGGCCTCCACCTATTGAGATGATGCTCTGTTGCAAGACAGGGCGAGGAAAACTAAAACTGAAGGGGTACACCATCTCGGGGTCTCGAATCTGGGGCCCTGTTGCCGAAAAAAGAGCGACAAAACGAGGTCAACATCGGGTACATTTAAAGGGAAAGTGCAATCACCATTGGATTGGCATAAAATCCCAAGCCACCAAAGGATCGTGGGGAGCTCAAGGAACCAATTCCTCGAAGGTTGAAGAACTTCGTCGTCGTGATGCATTGATGACCATGGATCGGTGGGAAACTTCGAAATTTGAGCGTAAATTATGTGAAGCAAAACCGGTGGACGGAGACTACCCAAGATTTGACCATCTTTGGGATGAGTTTGTGGCGATGAACAATCGAAGCCAAGGAAGTCGATGAGGACCACATGCATAAGAAGAATACTCAACCCCGGACTTGGCACAAGTGGATGCGGGAAAATTGCTCAATGGGAGGCGAGAATTAAAGCGCTCAATTGGTGACCAAGTCCTTGGTGGACTACGGCCGAGTGAAGCACTACATGCTAGCGGATATTTTTTTCTTTATCATTCAAGAGCGGAAGGAAGCAATTAAAAAGTTCATCTTTCGCATCCCCAAGAACCTTCCACAGAAAAAACGATCCCCAGCAAAAACACCTCGAACACCTCGGGGTCAAGGTTCCATGGAAGATGGGATTCCCACACGAAGACTCTTATAGGAGTCGGAAGAAACTAAAAAAGGGAGATGGAAATGGAAAGTATGAAGGAAAGGTTCTGCGAAATTACCACCATTCGAACAAGTTCCGACAAGTAAAAGCCTTAAAAAAACATTCTCCCTCGGGGCCATTTTTCCGCCATTAGTAAGCGGACAACAACCATTATCCCTGTAAATCGGGACCCCCACCTGTCGGCTCAATTGGCCCGTGATGAACATATTTCTGCCTGGGGTGCTTATCGTGCCAGAAGGGGTGTCTGCCAATGCCGATAAGCGGGTTATGGGTCGGTGGACCGGTACTTACCGTTCTTCGGCTAGAAAAACCGCCAATGACAAGAAACAACTCTAGGAAGTGCCGTCCACTCATTCATCGTGGGCAAGCGTGACATCATCTTGGACCATCAATACCCCTCCCTCGTACAATCCGGCTCCTCCCGGCCGTGGAGTGAAGCGGTGAAAAGCAAGATGAGGTAAAAAAAATCCATTGAGGACCCCATAAAGATGGCCCTTTTAGTACTGGCGAAACCACAACCCACGTCCCCTATAACCGGTACTTAAGGACAAACCTACAACCCCATCCCAAAAAAGGCCGAAACCGGCGGCCGGATTGAACGAGAAATTTTCCAGAAAAATAAACAAAGGGGCATGCCCTTCCCAAATTGAATTAAAAAGCCCTTGCCCTTGTTTCTAAACCCGATCCGAACATATGGTTGGATCGATCCCAAAAGGTCTAAATATCCCAATTTTCCTAAACATTTTCACCTAATTACCAATAAATTGTCTTGCCAAACTTTTTACCGTTTAATAGTTTTGAGATTTTGGATTTTGAATTCAAAACAAGGGCCAATTAGAATCCTTTCGAACAAGAATGTAAAAAATAAAGAACCAAAAATTTAGAATTTTGCCCCGGGGTAAAAAATTAAAAAGTTTGTAAACTACAAGACAAGGAGTTTATACTTGTACCATACAATTTTAAGTAAGTTCCTCACTAGCTAGTTAAATTACTCGTTGATTTAATTTATTTACTCGATGTAAACTAATGGCTATGGCATCGGGTTCCCTTTGGTTTCGTAGTAATTCATCGGAAAAACAAATGTTGATCGGATCCTTTGGATAAACCTAAAAAACTTTGGTGACCGTTTAATGAGCAGGCGTTCAAAAGATATTGTGAAAACACGAATCGCCCTACAAAAACCCTTACAATCCGTACTAAATTTCGATGCGCATGCAAGGAATATTCTTATATCGTATTTCATAGTAAATAGCTCCTTGGCGACATCTTAGTTCATTCGATTTTTGCGGTGTCTGGCGGGCAAGAACAAATTTATGTGGGTACTTGTTTGCCGTACATCGTGAAATCTTAGGTTGCACAATAAAGACAATGACTAGAGGTCGTCATTTGACAAACAATCGATTCGCACCACTCAATTTCTATATACTCTCTTAATTTTGTTTTCCATACTTAACGTCTCAAATTCTTGGGGCCTTCGAAATCAAGCCGTTCGGGGCCCCTGCTTACTTCATCAAAATGATCAACAAAAAGCAAGTTTTATGGAAGACAACAAGATCCACTCCTCCATACTCATGTCTCACATGCGTGTCTCCAAGCTCCGAAGACCCAGGCCTAGTTTAGAAAACTAGTTTAGGCTTTTGTTACTTCAATTTTATTTCATTACAAAGTGTAAATAACTCTTTGTACCTTTGAAATGGGCCCTTCTTTCGTCAATGCCACTTCTCTTTCGGTGGTTACGCTCTTTTGATGTCGTTTGTCTTCTTGAGGAAACATGTACACACATGCAGTGGCCTTCTAAATATTTCATGTGTTTTGCCATACATGGTTTTTTTTCATATGAAGTTATTTCATGTGTATGTAATAGTTTGATAAACCAACCAAGTGAAAAAAGGCATATTGTTTCTACAAACTTTTTAGGCGTCAATGGTGTGGTATGATGATTCTTCTCATATTTCTGGACCTTATATCATAATGGTGATGGTAAATAAAGCTCATGTTGGGCAATCAATGATCTAGAGGATGGGCTTGAGTTTAGCGGTCACAATTTATCGCAAAAGTGTTCATAACATTTGCCATTATGTTGTGTTAGTTATTAGCTTCTCTTGGTTAATGTCCTTATTTATGCATGAAGGATTGTCGAGAAGGAATTTGGGTGGAGTGAAGTCGTGAAGCCCATCTAGCCAAATCCTTGTATTTTATAAGGGTTGGGGAGAAGGTATATATCTACTATCTTCTACATAGTTTAAGTTGTCGATGCATATTTTGAACATTTTAATCTTTTTCAAGGTAGTGAGGGCGAAAATGTTGTTATATGGGATCCCAAAATCGATTTTTGGATGGCATTCTTCTTGAATACAATGAAAATGATCTGAATCTAAGATATTGTTATAAGGTTATTTATCTAATCTAATATTTTGTTTTAGTTAACTTTTTGGGCTTTTTGTTTAATATGATATATTCATATGTTCTCTATGGCGGAGACAATGAATTAACATTAATTACATCTCATTGCCTTCAATCAGTATCCTGGACTTCAAAAGCGTTTTGGTCCTTGTGATAAGTTGAGGTCGCTTATTGTGATTCTTTTGTCCTACTAAAAATATATCCACTAGTCATTTTATCTTGAAATACCTCAGTTTCATACGGTCTGAATTCTCCAAGTTTCTACTATCGCATAAATTGAATTCATACTTTTTTTTGCGCAAATTTAGCAAACCTTTCAAGTTATGCTCATTAGTGAACCAAGCTATCTGATTATGCCCAAGGAGGCAAAATTGCATGGTGCATGCATTATCTCATGTCTTCTCACAATTAGCTTATTTTGGTGGATCTTTGTAATGTTGATTTTCCTGTGTTTGACTATCATTATAACCGGCGGTAAATCTTTTTTATAAACATCTTGGTAAAATTTTTAAATGAAAGTGGTTTGAGGAGGTGCAAGTAGGATGGGGTTCCTTTGGGTATGTATATTATAGATACCTTGTTTTCTTTACCATCCTATCTTACTTTACTATTGGGCGGTGGATTAGAAAATAGTCGAATTGTCATTTCATCATTTCTTCTTAGTGACCTCATGCTTTGTCAAACAAATTGCATTCACGGAACATATGATATGTAGAGGTATAAAAATTGGTGAAGTTGCCCCAGAATATGTTTTCCGGGTTTGACTTTTCCTTTCATTTTAAGGGAAGAGCATAGTTAAGCGCTACCCATTCAAGGCTCTATTGCATTTTCAAGATTTGTATTTTTGTCTTGACTTACGATGTTATATACTTTTACTCTAGGAGATTTGCCTAATTTCGGTTGAAATTTTACATAATTGCTTTAATCTAATTCGTCCTGCTGATGATCAATATTCGGGTACCACATGTACTCTTGTTTTGACAAAGCAATATTTATTGAGGGTGCAAGTCATGGCAATTTGGAATGAATGCAATGGATCTAAGGCGTGGAATCTCAATGGCTATTGATCATGGTGTTGTGACGACTAACCTAAAAAGCATGGCTAGAATGATCAGCACATCGGAGAAAATAGCTCGGTGATACTTGAAATAATTAATTGCAAAGATCTATTCTTGTTCCTTTGTTTGTCACCTATCTATTTTTCTTGATTTCTATGTTTCATTATTTATAAAGGTGGGTGTCAATGGTTTACCAACTGAATGAAGAGAGTGGGGGAAGGCGGAAGATCTTGGCGATGTATAGCAGAACACGGAGGTTTTTACCTAGGTTGGGCTCTCATGGAGATAATACCCTAGTCTGCTCTCGTTGTTGTTGTGAGTGTTCGAAGTTCTTGGTTACAAGGACCTCTCTTCTCTCTGTCTGAGTTCTCTCTCTATATACCGGGGCAGGGCACCCCACAGGCGCAGCGGGGGTTCTTGGCCATCAGTCGGCAAGCTGTGGCGTTGGAGATGGCGGGGAAGACGTCTGTGGCGTCGACAAAGCCAGATACCATGCGAGGCTAGCCGCTCATTGCGGCCGCATTGCTACCCACTCTGGCGCCGCAGTTCCGCTCTGCTTTCTCTGCACCGTCCGGCTCATACGAACTCCCTCTCTTTTGTCCGGTGGGCTCGGTCCATCTTCATGGGCTGGTAAATTTGGCCCTAACTAGACCCTAGTCACGTGACTTCCACGTAGCCCAGAATTGCCGCGGCCGGGCGTCTCGATGGGTTTGCCCTTACGCTGCGGTGGCTATTTCTGCCGTTGGGTGTGTTGGCGAGGTCGCGATGGACTCAATTTTCTTGGTAGCTTCATCGTGCGCTCCGGGTTTAGTAGGAAGATATACGCACCGGTCATGCGAGGACTCAGCGTGGCTCACGCAGACTTCGCCACCATTTGGCCTTGGTGAGTGGTACGTAGATGTCTGTGTCGGCTCATCATGGAGCATACCTTGGATTTGGAGTGCGATGGCGCTACACGGTCATCTTGGCGTGGCGTGTTTCGTCATGGGCGCCCGCTTAGCTCTTGGCGATTGGTACCGTAGATGTCTGGCGGTCGGCTCGTCATGGGCGTACCTTGGATTTGGGTCTTGTGGCCTTTGCACCGGTCATGCGAGCGTGGCGTGGCTCGTCATGGAAGCGCGCACCGTTTGGCTCTTGGCGATTGGTACCCGTACATGTCGGCGGTCGCTCATCATGGGCGTACCTTGGATTTGGTCTTGTGGCCTTTGCACCGGTCATGCGAGGCGTGGCGTGGCTGCGTCATGGAAGCGCGCCACCATTTGGCTCTTGGCGATTGGTACCGTACATGTCGGCGATCGGCTCATCATGGGCGTACCTTGGATTAGATGCGGTAGCGCCTACACCGGTCACGCCGGGCGTGGCGTGTCGTCATGGAAGCGCGCCACCGTTTGGCTCTTGGCGGATTGGTACCGTACATGTCAGCAATCGGCTCGTCATGGAGCGTACCTTGGATTTGGAGTGCAGTGGCGCTTGCCCGGTCATGCTAGGGCGTAGCGTGGCTCGTCATGGAGCGCGCCACCGTTTGGCTCTTGGCCGATTGGTACCCGTACATCTACGGCAGTCGGCTCATCATGGAGCGTACCTTGGGTTCGGGTCTGGTGACCCAATATTTGATTCCGTCTTCGCGGCATCCAGTATACGATCCGGCATGGGACGCGTGGCGTGGTGTAGACCAAATCCGGGCGAGTCGCCCCCCAGTCAAACTTGGTAGCGACGGGCCCTACCTCCGGCGAAATTATGCGCCTTTATGGTCCGTGGAGCCCGCGGATTAACCCATTCTCACGCTCCATGCCTCTGCCTCTTCGTCTCCGAAACCCACGCCCTCCCGCGAGCTCCCTCGTTAGGGTTAGCCTTACGCTTCCTCCTTGTCGCCCGATGTCATCGAAATGCGAATCCGCCACCCGGGACCCGCGCGCTGCCCTCGGCCTACGATTGGGTCCCTTCCGCGGCGGGCGCATTTGGATCCGATGGTTACCATGGGAGTGATGCATAGCGACTACGTCGGCGCCTTGCTTGAACTGCGGTGAGATCTACCCCACCCCTCCTGCGAAAAATCGTCGTCTTGAGTCCTTCTTCAGCAGATTTGGGCTTCGGCGAGTTTCTTCCGCGGACTCCTTTCCTACTCTGACGTCGAATTGTTTCTGAACCCCAACTCCATCCTTCACGCCCGTCTTCATCCACCTCTGCGGCGTTCCTTGGGATTCACCCACATTTCAACCTCTTAGCCACCTTTTCCTTCTCAAGCCCTTTCGGCGGGCTTCGCCCAAGCGGTTAGAGGGCGACTTCGGTGAGGGGCAGGCGAGGAAGATCTATTCGCCATCCGGGACCTCAAACAGCGGGTGGCACATGATGGTTCTCTGTTCCAACCCGAGCCTTGCCTTAGTCCTTCTCAGGAAGACCCTCGAGAGTGTCCCTTCTTGGACCGCGGTTCCTCCAGAAACCGAGATGGGGCGGTGAGCAGAACTCCTCGCCTTGATCTCGACTTGAAAAAGGCGGGTGGCAGCGTGGGGATCCTTTCAACCATTGACGGTGCAGCCATCAAGGCGGATATTCTTGGGGTATAGTCTGGGAGGATGACCCCTACGGGAGGTTCTTGGAGCTATCGATCGGGAGTTGCTCATAATCCGGATGGCGACCTCGGCCGGATTCGCCATCCTTCCCCCCCTCGGCGTACGCAGCGAATCCGCCTCTGCGGTGAGTGCTATGCCCTCATAGTGGTTTCTGCGTCTTTCATACATTCGATTGCTACAGGGTTCACCCCTTGGCTCGTCGCGGGACGGGTGGGCTTTTCTTGAATCCCCCTCTCGCCGCGCCTCCTCCTGCTAAGTCTTTGCGTAAGCGTCCCCTTAGAGTCCTGGCGGGAGCGTGCCAGAGGAAGGCCAAGAGTGCCAGAGGAAGAACTGTCACGAGGGAATCGTGGCGGGAGCCATCGCGCCGCCCCTCGAGGGCGTCCACTCGGAAGCCGGGTGCATACATCAGAAGTCGGCGTCTCGGCCGCCCAACAATGACCGGACCTATCCCAGCGGTTGACCACTCGGAAAGGGCGGCGAAGATAAGGAGGTCGAGCAGGTTAGCTTCTCCCTTTCCTTTGCCCCTCTTTCCTCGTCACATGCTCAAAATTTGTTCCTAGCGTTGAGGCAGGGTGGGAATTCCTTGAAGGCCCTTCGCCACACTCCTTGTGAAGTGGGTGAAGGAAGAACATTTGCCGCCAAGGAGTCTAGCGGTGGCGATTCTGCTGTCCAGGCTGGCGATGCTGGCTGTGGCGCCACAGTCAGGGTCCCGGGCAACCACTCCACCTCCTGCGGGGGCAGGGTGCCGATATCAACCCCCTCGCCGCCCGTGGAGAGATCCCCAGACCCGACCGCTTCGGTTCTCAACCTCCCCGGATCTTCTTCATCATGAGGACAAATGGAGAACTTTCGGTGAGGGCGAGAGATTAAGAGAGAGCTTTACACCTGCATCAAGGCGCCCGGTGGTCGGTGGTGTCGTCCTTTCCTTATGCTCATGGCGGGCAGCTTATATTCCTCATTTTTCTGTGTTTTCCCGGTGGCTTGGAGAACGCTCAGGAGAGGGCGCTCCTCAGAAAATACTTCCCAAGGTGAGGGAGCCTGAGTCTGGCCGGCTTAGGCGTGTCGTGGCGAGGCTAAGCGGTGGAGCTTTGGACCCAAGTTCAAACTCGTGAAAGGCGATCAAGGTGGGTGCCTTATCTTCCTTCGGTTTGGCGACTAGTTCCTCATTGTCCCCCGACTTTGCCTCTGTTTTCAGGCTTCCGCGATCAGACCCAGGCGTTGCAAGACTCCGAGTCTCAGATGCGGGCCAACAACTCCAGGATGGCACGGGAGCTGGAGAGCATTCACCGTGAACAGATCCAACCGTTGAAGGACTCTGAAGCCGGACCCTGGCCGACAACGCCCGCTACTGCGGGAACTAGAAGGTACTTATTTCCTCCTCGTGCCGTGTCCCTGCGTTAGTAATATTTCTCATAGCGATCACAGGGGTATCACGATAGTCAGAAGAATTCGGAGGAGCGGTTGGCGCCCTCAAGAGGTGAGGGTTGCTCATGAGCTTCACGGTAGGTTCAGTGACTCCATCAAGGGATGGCGAGTTCACGAGCCGGAGGCAAGCAGACAGCGATGTGAGGCTCTTCGTTGCTATCGGCAGGTCTGAAGGCTCGGGGCCCACATCCGGGAAAGCGTCGGCAGCAGCGCCCGACCAAGTGCTAGCTATCGTGAAGTCGCTCTATCCGGGGTGGAGCTAGAGGTCATTAAGGAGCCGCTGTCTGTCGATGATGATCAAGCCTTGCCCTTTTTGAAGAAGTCGGAGCATGGCCTCCTCTTTGGTGGAGAATTTAGAGTTGGACCCTTGACTAATCTTGACTTGGACTTGTAATTATCACTTTTCTCTGGCTATTCTTGTTGGTCATGGTGGCATCACAGTGTCGAGGATTATTTCTTCGTCATGTCTCGGCGGCACCTCGTTGACCCGGCGCTAGTGGGTTTTAATCGCTGCCTCGGTGCCTGGCGTTATCGGCGTTCAACTTCCGTAATGATGCGGTAGGGTTTGTTTGTCTTGGGCTTGTATTTAAGGCGTTACCGCTATCGGTCGCGATCGCCCATTCTTCTTGCTTCGCCTTCTCGTCTTCTCGCTTAGATGGCATCTTCATCAAGCTCAGTTGCTCCGATGATGAAGGTGCTCACTTCTCCTTGCCGTTGGTCTTGACGGGGATTCTGACCTCATCCTTGCGGAGTTGGCGGCGGAGAGCCGCCGCCAGACGCTGCATACTGGAGGTCTTCCTCGAGTCGTTCGGCTCTTCTTAGAGTCGTAGGCGATCCTCGCAAGAACTTTGGCTCGAACCCGCCGTCTTTGCGTAGGTTTGGATGCTTTTAGGAAGGACTTTTGTAGGGAAACAGCGATCGGACATAATGTTCGATCTTATGGCGATACATATATATATATATGTATATGTGAACTATATATGTGAACTATGGCCTACGATTTTATCGATATGCACAATGTCTTTTTTGTTTGAATACTCCGCCGACGTTGGCGTAGCCAAGTGTATATAAGCTGATTAGACATGTACTCAAGTAGCTATACCCCATCATTGAATTTGCTAACTTGAGGTTAACGGTTTTAGAATTTAGTCATGATTGCCGGGAAAAAAGCAACAAATTTTAGTCATGAAAGCGGAGTAGCGTTTGCATTCGGACCTTGTTAGGTGATTGGTAGCCCCGACTTCTTGCTCACTAGTGTCGGTGAGTAGGAAGTCAAGCAACAGGAATTACGATCGATTGGAAAGCATATTTTAAGCGTAAAGCGGCGTAGGCTGTTCTATGTTCGGTGTTGCGAGTCGCGCGCCGTCTTCACGTTGGTCGATAGGCTCTTGGGCTTTCCACCTACGCCAATGATGTAAGGACCTTCCCACCGGGAGGCTTATGCTCAACTTTACGATTCTTTCTAAGAACGGATCTCCTTTAAGAAGCGGCCGGATGTTCGGTCGTGGTAGCATCTGAGGCCTTGGAGGTATTGTTGTTGGATGGATCACGGCGTCTCTAGCCTCTTCCGCTTGTCAAGGTCCTCCATCGGCTTTCTTGACTCGGCTTCTCTGTAGTTCGGACCGTTGTGATCCGAAAGCTAGTTGATTGGGTGGGACCGCCTCTGAACCGTATACCAGAAAAAAAGGTGGTTGCCGGTAGCCTGTGTAGTTCTTAGCCCCAGTACGAAGGCAATTCTTTTAACCAAGTGCGTGTATGGCTAGAGTCGGTCGAATATTACGGCTTTCGGGCCTTGTAGCACCATGCCATTGGCTCGCTCGACCTACCCGTTAGCCGTGGGTGTCCCCGAGGCAAAGCGATTTTGATCGAGATCCTCGCACGATCTGGAATTCCTCACTTAGAATTGGTATTGTCGGTGATGATCTGTTCGATGCGCGAACTGACGATGATTTCTTGAAAAGAATTCTCTGGCTTTGACGCGGTGATGGCTGCGGCAAGCAGCCTCGATCCATTTGGTGAACTTGTCGATTGCGACGAAGAGGAAAGCGAACCCACCACAGGCCATCTTTAGTGGCAGAGCAATGTCAAGCCCAGGACATGAATGGCCATGTGATCGAGGATGGTTTGCGGCTCCTCTGCCGGTATGTGAATTTTAGGCGAAAAAGCGATAGCATTCACAAGTCGCACGATTTCCTCAGCGTCTGTGGCGGTTGGCCAAAGAACCCTTGCAGGTAGCCTGCCGAACGAGTCTTGGGCGCGGCGTGGTGTCCGCAAGTTCAGTGAATCTCTTTAGGGAGGGCCTTCCTTCTTGCTCGATATACATCGCCTTAAGATCCGGAAGTGCTCTTTCGAAAAAGCTCCTCCCGACCACCGCGTAGCTTTAGCCGCCCGTGCGATACTTTCGGTTTACCGCAATCTTGAGGAGCTCATCTCGAGGAGGTAATCGGGTAAGGCTTTGTCGATCGGGATTAACGACCAGCACTCCACCAGTGGTTTCTCCCCGGCTGGCCGACTCCGTGGGCGGCCGCGATCGACCTATGAAGTTCCTCTACAAAGATTTCGGCCGGAACCGAGGGCCGGGAGCCCTAACTTTGGCGAGCTTGTCGCCATCTCGTTGTCGGCCTTGAGCGTGGGTGAGCTCGAGTCCATCGAACTTGTTCTCGGCTTACGCACCTCTGGTAATCTGTTGCCATGCATCATCCACGCACGACCACTCTTTTGCACTTGATTGATTCTGGTAGAGTCCCTGAGCGAATCAATCGCCGAATCTGGCGATATGGCGTCTGCCCATATATGGTCCGTACTCGTGGCGTTATTTGGCGGGAAGTGGACGAAGGACATACTTGAGGTTTTTCCCGTCGGAGATCGACTGCGCGCCCCCACCATTCGCGTGAGGGCGTCGAAATACATAAATCGATGCTGAGGTCCTCCCGACTCACGAGGCTCTTGTGTCTCGATCCACTCGGCAGAAGTCGGCGGAACGAGATTTGATGGCCGTCCGGGCTTGAAGGAGATTTCAAATGCTCGAGCTCGACCGCCCTTAGCGATCCTGCGGTGGACTCCGTTCACGATGCTTCCCCAATCGAAAAAGATGTCTGCTGAGGCGGGGTGTTCTTGAAAATAATGTTTGAGCCAGGAGGTGGCGATTACCCGTCTGAAGTTTACGCACTTGAGGTACCGCCCTTAGACTACTAATACTTCAGCAGAAGTAAACGGAGGCGAACCCTCTGCGGTGCCTGCCTCCTCTCTTTCTACCCTGTCGCGTGACCACATGGGTGCGTGAGTGGCTATGTAAGAAGGCGGCTCTCTGGTGTCGGTCGACAGAATCGGGCGTGGTCGGGGCGACTTTAGGTCTTGAAGGCTTATTGCGCGAGGTCGAAAGTTGTCTTGCTTCTTCAAGAGTTTGAAGAGCGGCATTCCCCGGCCTTAAGCGGGATATGAACCGTGAGTGCCACCATACATCCGTGAGCTTTGGGCGTCTTTTGGCAAGTCGGCGGCTTCATCTTGAGATGGTGTTGATTTTCTTGGGATTTGCTTCAATGCCGCGGTGTGATATGATGAACGGCGGTTTCGGAGGAGCGAAACGCCTTTTAGGGTTAAGCCTCATCCGGAAGGTTAAGCTCTCGAATGTCTCGGCTAAGTCGGCGGTGAGGTCTTCTTTCACTTTCGGGTCTTGACCACGACATCGTCTCGTATGCTTCCACGTTGCGTCTGATGGGTGTGAAAGCTTGAATAAGCAGCGTTAGTGAAATCGTGCGGCGTTTTCAACCGAATGGCATCGTGACATATGTCTGGCGCGAGCGGTGTGATGAAGGATGTCTTGATGCGATCTTCCTCCTTCAGCCGGTTGGTGATACCTCGATCTGCGTCCAGAAACTCGGGAGTTCACACCGTGGTGGAGTCTACCACCTAGTCTATCGCGGGGTAAACCAAAGGGGTCCTTTAGGCACGCCTTGTTGAGATCTGTGTAGTCAACACACATGCATCAACTTTTATTTTTCTTGCGTACAAGGACCGGATTTGCCAACGAGTCGGGATGATAAACTTCTTTTATGAACTTAGCCGCCAGAAGCTTGGTGATCTCCTCTCTGATGGCATCGCGGCGATCTTCGCAAACCTCTGAGCACGCGCTTGCGGGCTTAGCTTTACTATCCACATTGAGTGAGTGCTCGATCACCTCCTAGGGACAGGGCATATCGAGCGTTTCGGCGAAGATGTCGGTTTGCGAAAAGAAGTGGCGCCTCTTCCTATTGAGGTCGAGCCCGATCCCAATCGGGCGGCTGCTTGCCCGAGTTGGACCAATTCGAGAATCCTGCGCTTGACTCCCTCGTGGGCTTCATCTTTGGACTTGGTTTGCTAGCGGTGAACATCGTCTTCGCCTCGTGAGAAATGCGCTTGCTTGATCATCTCGGCCTCGGTAGAAACCACGAGTCTTGGCGGTCGCGCTCTCCCAGTCGCCGCGAAGGATTGTAGCGTCCCGTATGGTGATAGCGCCCGTTTGGACCGGCATCTTGAGGCGAATCGCATAGTGAGGGACGCCATGAACTGGCCAGCCGGCCTTCCCAAGATGGCATGGTATGCCGTCTCAAAATCACCACCTCAAAGTTTAGGTACTCCGTCGGTAGTTCTCCTTGGCTCGAGCGTTACGGGGCGTGATTGCCTTAAGCGGCATTGTCGGCGTCCCGGGATCACCCGTGGAGCAGTGGCGATCTCGCTTTGGCTCGGGCATGGAATCTTCATATCATCAAAGGTCTTGGAGAAAGGGGCGTTGAGCCCGCTCCCCGTCGACCGGTACCCTCTTAAGCCCTAACGCCGTGTATAGCGGAGGTCGAGGATGAGGATACCTTCCGGGAAGAAGCGATCGGGGTGATCCGAGCGATCAAGCGTGATCGGGATCTCGAGACCACCTCAGTGTCGGGGCATGGCGGCGTTATCGCATTGATCTCCCGAGCGGTAAGCTTTTGCTTCCGCTTGGACTCGTATGCCGCCGAACCCCCAAATATGTAGTTGAGTTCACGCTCGGTCACCTGGTAGTCGCCCCCATCCTCCTCGGGCGGGTCTTGCTTCTTCTCCGCCTCGCCTTTGCCCTTGTTCGCTCTGTTATAGCTCTCTCGGGCAAACCTCTTCAGGGTGTAACAGTCCTTGGCCGCGTGCCTCCCCAGAAGTGGAAAGGACATATAGGCGTCCATTACCGTCATAGCGCCACCTCGCGGGCCTCCCGGACGCCTTCGCCCGTGACCAGCTCTCCGTCCGCGCTTCACATCGCCGGTTTGGAGGACTCGGCGTAATCCTTCTTGTCCTTCGGTAGCGGTCTTCTGGCGCTCACTTGAGCGTCAAAGCGATGGCGTAGCGATCGCCAGCGAACATCTCACAGCGGTGGTCGGCGGCCTTGAGACATTTTCTTGATTAAGTCGGTGTGACCCCCTCTGAAGCGGCTATAACGGCCGCCTCGGAAACATATGACGATATTCTTCTTACGCATAAGCAGGATAAATTCTTGCGAGACTCACTCTTCTTCTAGTGAAGCGTCTGAGTCCCACGCCGTCCAGTCTTTGAAAGTGCCAGAGTTTGAGATAAGCTGCTCACAAAGATCACCAGGAATCTATAGAACCGGGAGTCCGTGAGCCAAGCTTGTGCCGATGGGCGGCGTGGCCGGTAATTAGCCATCACGTTACAGTGCCCCTTTGCTTTGACGTATCTGCACCACGCCTCGGGGTCTCTCGCCGTCGAACTTAGCGATGCCCCTAGGATTGAAGCCCTCGGGCCACACCACTCGGCCAAGGCGTGTGCGAACCCCATCAATAGGCCTGATTGCGCCGCCCGAAGCGGCAAGCGAGGTCCTATCGAAGGGTTCCGTTGTCACTCTCGGCGGCGACCATAGCTCCGCGACCGGCGTGATCCTGCATCGGCCTCCGCGATCATGGCCGCCATAACCAATGCAAGCGCTCGTACAAATCCTCACGTGGCGCCTCTCGCCCTCCACCCGTCCGGCGTCTTGCGGTGAAGATCGGCGAAGCGATCTCGGTGGAGACTCCGGCGGCGTCTTCGCCCGTGGCTCAGTAGCGCACCTCTGGGCGGCTTTCTTGGCGATCCGGCTGGCAGTCGATCGAGTAGCCGTGTGAATCACGGGAGTGTGTCTTCTCCATAAACGCTTCTTGGTTTCTTCGGACCGCCGCCGCCGTCACCATGGCTTTCACTTGAGCCACGCGATCGAGTGCGAAATTTGTCTGGGCGAGATCGGCCCAAGGAGTGTCGAGCAACATTTTGGAGGCGACGACAGTTATTGGCGGCGTAGAAAGATCAATCGATCTCCCCTCACCGCAGGAACTCTTCGCTCACGCTATGCCCCGATGCCGAGGGACTTAGCGCGCTCTTCTCGCGCCCAGCGACATTGGCGATTCGCCCCGCCGTCCGCCGCTTCTTTGCCGTGCAGGTGTCGCCGGTCATCTTCAATCGCGAAAACTCCGCTGAAGGCTCTGGGCACGAACAGCCATGGTGCCCTCGACCGTACCAAGCTCGGTTCGCGAGGGCCGCCTTGTCGGCCGCTGTCGGCGATGAAGTCGAGGCTCCCCGGCAAAAAGTCATGGGCGGAAGCGAAAGAGATGGTGATTTCATTGAGAGGTGCCATCGGGCTCAAGAGGGTGATCTTCACGCCACGCCCTACTGGGCGCGCCAACCGCCGATGGTTATTACCACAATGAAGAAGAAGAGAGGGGAAGGCTAAGATCTTGGCCTGATGGTAAAGCAAAACACACGGAGGTTTTTTACCCAGGGTCGGGCTCTCCAATGGAGATAATACCCTAATCCTGCTCTCGTTGTTGCTGTGAGTGTATCGAAGTTCTTGGTTACAAGGACCTCTTCTCTCTCTCAGACAGGTTCTCTCTCTATATACATCGACGGGGCACCCCCACAGGCACAAAGTAGGGGGGTTGCTAGGGCGATCAGTCGACGAGAGCTGCGCGGAAGGCATTGGAGATGGCAGGGAAGACCGCCTCAGAAGGCCCGACAAAACACAAGACTATCGTGAGAAATAGCTGCTAGTAGAGGGCGCGCGCTGCTACTCCACCCGCACTCCTGGCGCCCATGATTCCCGCCTCTGCGCTCAAGACCGCCCAGCCTCCTTCGAACTCCCTCTTTGTCCAAAGGGCTCGGTCCATCTTCATGGGGTTTAGTAATTTGGCCCACCAACTAGACCCCTAGTCACGCGGACTTCCACAAAGGTACAATATCGAGAAATGGGGAAAGGGAAATTGGTGAGCTCATTTCTAAGGCTATGGAAAAGGTTGGCAAAGAGGGTGTTATCACCATTGCGGTAAGTTCATCTAAGTTCGTCTGATCCTATATTTCTCAAAGTTAGTCATTTTCCCTGCGAATGTAACTTCTTGGCCACTTTAACTCTTTCATTGGCAACTTTCTTTTACATTCACTTATTTGAAGATATACTTGTCAATAACAACTTTCTTTTTACATTCACTTATTTGAAGACATACTTGTCAATAGTTTTTGGTCCATAGCATTTGACTATAAGGTGCACTCTAAGGATCTCAGTAGCCTTTTGTGCAATGATTAATTTAACACAATTTGTATCGCTTCAGCTCGATAATTCATAAAACTCAATTCACATGTCACTCATCCCGCTTTGGTTTAGTTGGTATTTATGCCAAGTGGTGTTGTGGTCGCGATATATATTTGGTAATTCATCTTCGGCATTTTCCAATAACAGAGGGCATGGCTAGCATCGCCCGAGGCTAGCCACAAATGCTAGTTTTTATTTTCAGTGTCGGATTATCATGACGGTTCTAGCAAAACCGTCATCGATAGTACTAGTATCAATGATTTGTTTTAGCTAGAACCGAATCGATATATTCGATATCGATGATGCTTCTATCCAAAACCGTCATCGATATTAGATACTAGGATTTGCTTTTGGATAGAACCATCACTAATATCGTGTATATCGCGCGGTTCTAACCAAAAACCGCTACTAATAATGTTATCTGTGGCGTGTTCTAGAACCGGCCACGATAATCCTCGATTATCAAGTGGCATTAAATCTGTGGCGGTTCAAAACCACATCGATATAGTTTCGAACCGCCATCGATTACCTTTTTTTCAAGGTAGTGCTCGTTTTGATCTTGTGCAATACAAGTATTTATTGTACAATCAAAAGACCATAGAGGAAATAGTTGCAGACTCATTATTGCCGGATACTCGATCCAATCACTTAATCATATGAGGCTTTACCCATTGCAACTATCTCCGAGTGGTTCTTCCAATGTGTATCCAATAAACTTACAATGGATATACCATCTCCGATTACAACCGCCTATGAACTTTGACATATATAGTGAGGATTATATAAATTGCCAAATTCTAATTCAATTCCTTAAAAAAACTTTTAGGGATACAACCAGTAAAACAATCATGAATAAAGGTACCAAACCTTAACATAATTCTTAAATCATATTGGCGCCCTTATGTGCCATTCATGCACATTGTGGTTTTACCTCTTTCTTTGAGGACATCATAGTTATTAAGTCGCCAAGTTGAGTCGAGTCGACGAGGGGCTGATTTGTCGATTTGGATGACTAGTCGATCGACTAGTCGCGACTAGTCCATGTCTAGTCTCTGACTAGTTAGTGGCTATCGCCAACTCGTAGAACCCCGAAAAAAATTGAGTGATAATAGCCAACGTAGTCTTCTCTGAATACAAAGCTGCAGTGATAGCTGACCACCACGAAGAAAAGCAACCTACCCTATGAGTGTTCATGAAAAAATGTGGCAAGTCTTGAATTTGAAGGTCTATTGGCTATGTGCAATACAATATCTCGCCATCAAGCATTACACATTTGCTCCCTTGGTTTAAAATTGATCGAGTAATTTGGAGCATGGAGGACTTGTTCCATAGCCCAACCGGCCTCGAATATACCGATGCACTTGGAGAAATAAATAGCTTGTAAAGGTTTAGGGTTTCATTAGACATTGTGTCGTTGTCGATTGATAGATGTAAGAAAGATGGACTTTGGTAATCGGCAACTTCTCCAGAATCAGAAAAAATCTTGTTGATTGAAGCCCTCATTATCAAGTCAGAGGAAGAAAGCCAAATACTTTCTAGAGCCAACAAGGGTGACTTTGGCCTCATTTTAACAAAAGATGAATCTCTCACCATATGATCGATTTTGCCTATATTGAATTTCTGGTTCTCCTGGATTTCTTCTCGAGGAAAGGAGTTTCATCGGCTAGGTAAAGGTTGAAAGATCGGTTGAATATGCAAGATAACCAGGTTTGCATAAACTACAACGTGCCTCCCACATTGCTACAAAGATAATTGCTCGAGGTATGTCAAAAGCCAACAGCAGATGATGTGCATAATTTGTAAACCACACCAAGAGCATATTTCCTAATGCTAGCCAATGACCTTCCACTAGTTGCTCATTATAACTTGATATATCTCAGATGGTCTTAGAGATGCACACATCATTAAATGGACCGGACAATCGCCAAGTCGCAGTAATCACATTGATCACCGCACGGTCCTTGAGATTTATAACTTAAACCCCATGTCTGTATTTGTAAGTTTTTACCTCGCCCCGTTGTCCCTCAACTATTATCGCTCGCATTTCTACCTTTTGCATTCTACGTGACACATTTTGCCCGCCTTATCTCTTCAGTGTGGAAACAAATTACAACGTTACCATCATTATCAAAGAGCATACTCTGTGCCAACCATGGTGGTATCTAGCATGCAACCTATGCAAAAGAACATCGATATATCAAGGTGAATCTTACAGATGCTCCAGATGTGGCATCACCACAAATGACGAAGGTTTACTTTTGTGCCCCAACATCATATCCATGGCACATCCATTCCGTTATTGTTTACATCTCCCTGCTTTCGTTCTTCTACTACGATACCGGATCACCATCCACCTCAGATGATCCGATAGACGCCGACAACCCAGTATTGCCACAACCGAAGTTCATATTTTCACCGAGATTGGCAACAACTCCTTGGGTGCCCAGCTGTTCGCTTATCATAGTTGGCCACGGCATAGAGGACTTCATTCCACCCCTGATCACCAGTGCTCTATGGCGAGGCAATACACATTAAAAGTCTCTCACACGCCACTTCCAACGCATGCAATTTCATACTGTGTCGACTCCATTTCGCCTCCATTGCTTCTCCACATCTGCTCGCGCCGCTTTAGCCGATATAATTCAACCTTCTCCATCAACATCTTGCCATCCTAGAAACACACCGGATTGCCCAAATTTATAATCTCCGAAGAGCTATCACCTATTATCCTATGCCGATTTATGTTTCGAAATGGATACAACAAAAGCTGAATGCCACCATATCCGTGAAATCTCTACTATCTCCCTGGCAATGTACAATCACCTTCATTTCACAGAGAAACACACTCTCCTAACACACATGTCACAAGACGCGGGCTAGGCACCTAAGACTCACTTAATCCACACTCACAAACAAGATGTCTCCACCGAGGTATACACTCCACTCCTAACCTCACCCTTCCATTGTGTTTGCTTTAGCTAATCTGGTTTCCTCCGCTTCGCCACTCGCATCGCGGTCGCATCCATTAACCCACTCTAATTTTCCCTTAATTTTTATATACATATCTCTGCTTCCAAAAAGAAAATTTATATACATATCTCGCTTCCAAAAAGAAAACAGATTTATTACATGCACGTAGCATACAAAGCATGTGTTTTCAAACTTGTTATGCTACCCTACCACTTGTTTTTGCACTTTGTACCCAGCTTTTGCTAGTTTTTTCCAAAACACAAATATAAAACGATGTCTCCCAACATGCTTTACTAATATCGCAGTCAAGCATCACAAAGCTCTTGAAGTAATGTTCAGAGAACAACGCTTAAGACCAGTAACAGTGTTCTTACTATGTTTTATTTTGCAGCTAGTGTTTCATAATTCTATCACACCACAGCTAATAACGTGTCCTAACCCATCGCTTCTCACCAAAGAGTCTCACCGTACTTGAAACACACACTCAAGAGACCCATACCAGACGCCAATGCCCCATATCTCTTCCCAAGCCGAGCACAGTTCCGCCTTGCTTAGCTCCTTACCAATTTAATTAGTTATCCTACAACTAATATTACGCTCCCCGAATGCTCTATACCGCCATATCTCCATAAACCATTGTAGCATTCTTGAACAAAAGCGACCCGCCAAAAGAAGATTATTCCTGCACAAATCGGCCTAATTAAGAACATCTCAGTTCATCATACACGTACCATACACATAACACATTCTAACCTTCGATATATCGCGGCTATCTATCATCTTATACGCTTATCTGCTTTTTCCGTGCAACGATCGACAACGCTAAGACAACATAGCTCTTAATCGCTATACAAAGATCTAACGTCTTTTGCTCATGATTCCCAACAGACAACAAGAACTAAGCCGGGTCTCTTGACATCCTCCACTTAATCTACGCTTATGCTACAACAATGCTTGCTAATACTCCCTTTGTACGTAATGTCCATTATATAGCCTTCACCCTAAAACTCATAGCTCGTGATACCCATCTGCTCGCGACACTTAACACGCCACCGTGTGCCTTCGAGATCGAAGCGCCATGATCATGACACGCTCGTCAAGGAGGCCGACCGAGGAGCGCGATCCGCAAGACACCTCGGCAGCTGCCATGAACTCGACGGCGTTGTAGTTCTCGGAAGACCCCCGCCAAGGAGACAACGTAACAGGATGTTCTAGACGGCCCGACCTCTGTGAATATGCAAATCACCATACAAAGGGAAGAACAATGAAGAAAACTTTGGAAAATAAAGTGTATATTTGATTGAATGTCTCTCAGATTCTTTTTTTGTCCGGCACACCCTTGATAACATATAGGGTGGTTGGTCTTTCAGTGAAGATACATGATTTAATTTGCATTGCAAATCAAAATAGATTTCCTACTTTATCCAAATTTCACAAAATCCTATCGACTCAGAATCGGTTTGACTGAACAACAAGGTTAGGAATATTTAAAATTTTCTTAGGCCGACAAAGATATGTGCTTGTCATGCTTTTCCGCACTTTCTATACGTGATTTCGATTCATGAGCAATACGATTTTCTTTCCTTGCATGCAAACATCTCCTCTTAGCTTCCCTTAATTTCTTCACGTGAGCTTTAATTAGCACATCCCGTGAATACCTCTGCGCCATCTTCACTTTCATGTGCCCTCCACACACATATATACTAAAACGCTAATCCCTCGCTTTCACCGCTTCCAAAGCCCTTTCTTTAATGAAAACAACCAATTCGCCGGATGAATTACTACCATTGCTTCAACAAATTAATCAACGATAAACGCCATAACAATATCAACATCCTCCCAAGCCCGAATAATTCTAAAGGTGCTAATTTTAAGTGCTAACATATGTTTTGTTTTTCGCAAAACTTGTATGTCGAAAAATACTTTGGCCCTCTCATACGAACCCCCAATTAGCAATCAAGATGAGCCAAGACATCACCGGGTGCCGGGTAGACAACGAAGAACTCATATTATAGATTTTCGGCATGCTCTATGTAGATCATACAATTTGGCAACCCGCTATTAAAAATCCATATTCTGATCAGCAATGCTCACCAAATGCCAATACGAAGAAAATGCCAATATGTCAATATCAAACACTGTGGAGATCGACCAAGAATCGAGGTCATGGACTGGGGAATCGAGCTTGAACCAACACAAAACACAAATGAGTTCTTAGTCTTTTGAAGTCTGTTGGCTCCATGAGTGAAGAAAATATCTTGGGCGCCCTTCACAAACGCAACTCACAAAGAGCCTAACCGAGACCTTTTTTTGCCTTGAGACCAATCGGCCAAGAAACTAATGATCGATCCGCCTGGCTGCTTCCTTCACTACCACGCGCTCTCGGAGAAGTTTTACAGTGACGAAGACCGGAGCGGCATCGCTAGGTGCCGCGATCTGCGGTTCAAAGGACGGCGCCAAAAAGCGCCGAAGGCAGGCGCACGGCACTTCAGCGTGCGGCAGCCAAGGAGATAGGCGCGCGGCACATCGACACACGAGAGCCGAGAAGGTCGGGCGTGCAGAAACCGGTGCTGACATGGAAGCTGACGGCGGAAGATGCGCGGTACGACGACGGCTGACGAAGGACGGTCGCGAGGAGCGATCAAGCCGAGGAGAACCGGTGAGACGACGGCATAGACCCGAGCAGTCGGCGCGATGCGCGATGAAGACTGGCGGCGGAATCCCAGGTGCGTGGCTCTGATAACATTTAATTAGCATATTCAGGTGAATCCCTCCTACGCCATCTCCATATTCACATGTTCCTCGCATACATATATGCTGAAATTATTGAATCTTGCTTCACCGTCTTCTTTCTGCTTTATTGTAAACCAACCAATTCAGCCGAACTAAATACTAAACATTGCTTCAACAACCGAATTAACTGATAAACATTTTGAACATCTTCTCAAGCCTAGATTACTCTAAAGGTTCGTGTCACTGATAACACTTGCTAGGGATAGACGCATGGCATAAACTGGAGACAGAGTTTTACCGTGAAGAAAACCTCTTATCTCAAATACTAAGGGCGATGTATAATACACCATCGGCCATGTTCTAAGGACGATACAATGTATCGGCCGTATACCAGTATAAGGGTGAATATTTCCAGCATCGGCCATTTGAGGACGATGTGATAAATGTCGGCCCTGTATTAACTAAGCATCTTTCCACACACTAGGATAAAAATTTTTCAAGTATTTACCATTGAGAGTCCGAGGTAGCAATTCACCTTGTAATGACTTCACCAAATAAGAATTACCAGGAACAATCCTTACCACTTTATAGGGACCTTCCCAACTAGGAGGCCACTTCCCAAACTTGTTATCTCTTGAACCAATTGGCAAAATTACTTTCCAGACCAAATCACCGACCTGAAAACTTTTTGGCTTGACCCTTTTGTTATATGTCTTCGCTACCCTCAGCTTCTCCTTTTCAATGGCCTGCAATGCTTTGAACCTCTCATCAGTAACATCATCAAGATTGTCCATCATCAAATTGTGATAATCTATTGCTGATAGGTCATTCTACTTAGCCAATCTCAAAGCGTCCAGATTTACCTCAACAGGTAAAATAGCCTCTTGCCCATACACTAGCTCATATGGGGTCACTTTTGTAGCACCATGCTTTGATATCCTGTGCGCCCATAAAGCTTCTGATAATATCTCATGCCATCTCTTAGGGCTTTCCTCTATCTTCTTCTTTATGAGTTTAATCAAAGTCTTATTAGTAGACTCGGCCTGACCATTCGCTTGAGCATAGTATGGTGAAGAATTGAGTAGCTTAATCCTATATGATTCGGCAAATTCTTTCACTTGAGATGAAATAAAAGACGAACCCTGATCCGTAGTCAATGTTTGAGGGATGCCGAATCTATGAATAATATGCTCAGTGATAAACCGAATTACCTCAACATGTGTCATGTTTTTGAGAGGTACTACTTCAGTAGCCACCAAAACAAACCGATGCCCCTTAGAAGATGCAGGATATATTTGACCAATAAAATCCAACGCCCATCCTCCTCAATGGCCTGCTTTATAATAGGATGCAACATAGCAAATAGGGCTAATCAATATTACCAAATTTTTGGCAAGCCTCACAACCTCTCAGTAATATTTGAAGCAATCATCAATCATCGCTTTGCCAATAAAATCGCGACGCTTTCAACATCCATTTCATCTTATGTGCCGATTGATGAGTACCACATATACCTTCATGCACCTCCCCCCATAGCAACTCTAGCTTGATCTTCGCCAAGGCACTTGAGTAAAATACCATCAACAGCTCAGCGATATAAGCCATTATCAATTAATGCATATTTAAATGCAAGTCATTAACCTTCTTATCAACTCTCTCGCTTGGATTCTCAGAATAATTAATAATAGACTTTCTCCAATCATTAGTAATAAAAATATTAAGGTCACATTAGTGACCAGATTACTAGTGTTCGAAATCAACCTCATTGATACTAGCAAGGCTGAGCATCGGCTTATACGACACAAAGAACATACCCCGATCGATGTGATAGCCAGATGCTTGCTGAGCTAGCTCGTTTGCTTGCCAATTATCAATTCTGAAGATGTGATGGATGCTAAAATCATCAAATGATGCAATGATATCTAGGCACTTATCAAGGTACATGTTTAAAACCCCATCTAGACATTGGCAAATCTTAGATACTTGCTGCACTACTAGTAAAGAATCGCCAAATGCTTCAACGCAAGTGGCGCCGACATCCTTTAGCAACTCTAGGCCGAATAACAAAGCTTCATATTCAGCCTGATTGTTAGTGCAAAAATATTCTAAGCGGCAAGAGGCTTCAAAAACAACACCATGGGGAGATATATAGACAACACCAACACCCTGGCCATTGTCACAAACCGAACCATCAAAATATAACTTCCATGGTGCTAAAGAAACAAGGTCTATGCAAGTATTATGCCTATCATCAATCCGATGTTCAACAATAAAATCAACTATGATTTGGCCTCTCATAGATTTTAAAGGTTCATAAGCCAAATCATATTCAATCAAAGCATAAGCCCACTTACCAATTCTACCACTAAGAATTGGCCTGTGCAACATATATTTAATAAAATCGGTCGACAAGCAACTATGCAAGCACTAGGCAGAAATAATGTCTCAACTTGGTGCAAGCATAGTATAAAGATAAGCATAATTTCTCAATAAAAGTATATTTTGTTTCAAGGCCAACCAACCGGCGACTAATATATGTAATAACATGCTTTTACCTTCAAACTTCTTGAGTCGGACAGCACCAATGACATCATTCCCATGGCAATATAGAGTTTAAATGGCTCACCATGCCTAGGCGCTATCAACACCAAGGGAACTCAAATATTGCTTGATCTTCTCAAAAGCTTCTTGCTTTTTTGCCCTCAAGTAAAATCAGATCGCTTTTCAACCGAAGGATAGGTGTAAAAGCATTGATCTTTCCGGACAAATTAGCAATAAATCGCCTCAAATAATTAACCTTGCCTAAAAATTTCTGCACATCTCTTTTGCACGCAGGGGCTTGAATCTTTTGAATTGCCTCAATTCTCTTTGGATCTATCTCTATGCCTTTCTCATGAATAATAAATCCCAGAAACTTCCCAGCCGATACACCAAAAGCACCCTTTAAAGGATTCATCTTCAAACCATACTTTCTCATCCTCTCAAAAGCTAACATCAAATCGGCCAAATGATTTTCAGCAATATCCGATTTGACAACAATATCATCAATATAAACCTCTAGGATGACACTACAAATCATGAAAATCAAATTCATAGCTCTTTGATAGGTGGCGCCGGCATTTTTAAACCAAAAGTCATAACGACCCATTCAAATAATCCAACAAAACCAGACAAATAAAGCGCTTTAGAAACATCCCTTCGCCATAAATATTTGATTGTAACCGCATTACCATCAAGAAAACTAATTATCTTATGTCCGGAGGCATTATTAATAAGCATATCGGCTATAGGCATAGGATATTCATCTTTTAGGGGTTGCCCTATTCAAATCTCTCAAATCAATACATACCCAGAACTTGTGGTGGATCCTTTTCTCTCCACAGTACAATATTAGAAATCTAATCAAGATACCTGCATGGCCGGATGAAATTAGCTTTCAAATTTCTTTTCAATTTCTTCCTTGATCCGGTCATACATCTTGGGATTAAATTTTCGCCGATTGTTTGAAAGGTCTAAAATCGCCTTGATAGGTAAACGATGCTCCACAAGTTCTCGACTCAAGCCAGCATCTCATGATATTCCCAAGCAAAGCAATCAACGATTTCTTAATACTCGATTAATTTTAGCTTATAATCGGCTTTGAGATTTTTATTTACAAATGTGGGTCTAGGACCCATCCATCACCTAAATCAATCTCCTCTAGGGGATCATTTGAAATGAAACCTTGATCCAACTTATCCATGTCACCTAACTCTTCTATGGACTCACACATGCACTCATCCTCAGAGGACCGATATTTTACAAGACGCTTTTGCAACCAATCTGAACTAGACTCCATTTGATCACATTCATTCATCCAACCGACAGTTAACAATCGGCTTCACGCTGATCGAATGAAGCCATCTCTTGTAGAACTAAGAAAATCATAACCGTAAAGATCACGGCCTTAAGCAAGTGACATGTGGATGTTGCTACCTACCTGGTGTCACCAACGAACGCAATAACACAAGTCAATCATCCGCGTGAACAACCACAACTTCGCTATCCACCCATTGAATCAAAATTGGTGTAAGGTAGATGGCACACACTAATTAGCATGAACCCAATCGCGCCTAATATGACATTGTAATTACCTTGCACTTCCAAGAATGAAGAACGCAGAGCTAGAGACTTGCTTCCAACAAGAAGTTCAACTCGACATGCCTCCCTTTGGTTCGTTCGCCTTTGCCTTCAAACCCACTTAACACCATATTCGCTCTTCATCAATTCTTCATCCCGAAACCCAACTTCTTGAAGACCTAATAAGGCATAAGATTCACTACAAAGACCACTATCAACAAGCATACGGTAATTAGCGACCCATTGATTTGGCCTCACGATATATAATGGTTTCAAATGTTTTACTAATTCCTTAGGTTTTTCAAACATGGCCACTTTAGGACCAAAGTCCATATGTGTTACCTCTCCTTCTTCCTCAGAGCACTAAACTCAAAGAAAAGCAAACCACCATATTCAATTCAAATCATGGGTCGGACTTGGCTCAAAATCAACCATCTCTTCACATCTCCTAATGTGAACATTTCTTCATTCAACGGTTTGATTTACATGGGGTAGTAGCCTTGATCTCACTAGGTGTAGAAGCAGGTTCCTTGGGCACCATTGAAGGTTCTGGAGGCATGTCAGCAGCTGTTGGTATAGGTGAAATAGGTGCTGAAATTTTCTCTGTTTTGTTGAAAGTAGTCTTTGGCTTCGGCCTCCACTCCTGCTTGATTGATATCATGGGCCGAAGTTCATTAAAAACTTCATCCCTCCATTTCTCAGCTTCTTCTTCCCTTTGGAGTGTCATCCTGATGCGCTGCAACCTTCTTTTCTAGGCCCTGGTAATACCTGGAGGGCACCATTGTGGCTTCAAGTACTTGGGATCAATCCACTTTGTCCCACCGCAGCCTAGCCTCATGATCATTAGCCACCGATTTTGGTTGATCAATCTCGCCTCTATCAACACCTTTGGCCCGACTATCAATAGTAATTCCATCCCTTGCTAGATCGCCAATGGGAACCATATTGGTGCCAACTTGAATAGTGTCGGACCGAATGTGCAACCGATTCTCCGTGTATTCTCACTAGTCCAGATCACGCTAGTGCACATAGCCTCAACATAGATGAATATCACAATCATACACATGAATAATAAAAGTAACACAATTATAAAATATAAACTATTGAACGACCTTAAGGTCAACTCTTACACATGTGAGGCCTTGACGGCTTCAACTCCAAATAAGTAGCATTGAACGAAGAACGCTGAACCCCTTCAATATACCACGAGCATCCGACAGGTTCGACTCCTAGATAATCGCTTCTTGCAGAACTTCTCCTTCTTCAAGACAAAGACTTCTCCTCAACTAGTGATGTTTTGTTAAAGCAAGGGTGAGTACACAACCGTACTCAACAAGTCATGCATGTAATGCGCTTCTATTACTACATGCATGGCTTATTCCAAAGGAATGGTCAATGGTTCTTTGCAATAAAGCAAAGATTCACAATTAATCATAAATAGATAGAAAAGCAAAGAAACAGTAATACCAATAATAAATTTCGCAATCATTCTCAAGTGAAGCATTTCTCATCCTTAACCAAGTTCCACATCACATTATCCACATTCCCAACCTTATTTTTATCAAAATCTAACCCTTGATCAGTAATCCCCGAGCAATGCTCAATACCGGAGCACTGCTATTCAATAGTTTTTACACTGCAGAGGTTATACACTTTACCCACAAGATATGATCAACTCACCACGTCACCGTGCATCGCCATACAAGAGTATGCGAATGAGCGATCATAACAAAGCCTTTCCAAAGATCCGCCTAAACCCAAAGATCGCCTCGCTAAGGTTTCAACACCGGAGGGACTGGTTACTACACCTGTGGCCCCCTCTTGCGCCATGTGAGTTCTCATTCCGCTATCTCCTGCCTCACACCACCACGACAAGACCAAAGAATAGATTTCACGGGCTTACTCACTAGGTCCGTCCCATTCCTAACTTGTGGTTGTATGAAAGACTCAGTCAAAGGCTCGCAAGGTTAAGTCCTTAGTTGACCGAGGCAAGACTAACCAAAAGTTCATCACATCAACATGTCATAATACCAAATGCGATCACTAATTGCCATTCTTGGCCCACCGAAACAATCTAAAACCAAAAGCGATAGCCTAATTGCCACTCTTGGCCCAATCAAAACAATCTTGCCACTTGCCTCGGCCTAAATCACTTTCCCACCCCAATCCTTTACCATGCACCACGTACCATCATCAACTCAATAACACATGTCACATTCTCAAAAATACGCTCCATATCTCATTAAGTCAATATTAACTTTAATTTTCCAAAATCATGACAAATCTACGTGGCGGGCTAAGCACACTACATGCGGTCTAATTAACCCATGTTGGCAAATTATTAATGTCCAACTATTAACCCACAATCTAGGGTGACAAATGAATCATGGCATACAAATAATATTGACAAGGTGGCAATAACAAGTAGGTTGATTATCTAATCCTGCAGTTAATTGAAATCATTTATTTCAAACTAGCATGCAATAATTTCAAACGAAATAATTTTAAAACATGGGATCAATATGGTCAAAGCACAACTTGCCTGGCCCTTGCAATTTTTATTATTCTTTACTCTTTTATCTTCGATCCTTGATACTCGATCTTCAATCTCCGCTTGCTTGATTCTTAGCTCCTTAGAGCGACTTCCAGCAACGCGTCTAACGATAAACAAACACAAATACAACAAAACTCAAAAGGCAAATCAAGTAAACTCCAATTTAAGAACGAATAGCATTGGGCACAACGGCTTAGATGAAATTAGGAACTTGAATGGATTAGGTCGATGATTAGACAAAAGAGAACGGCTTTCAGAAAATACACCGAAGAGAAAGATTAATAATCGTGGAAGAAGGAATAATATCCCAAGAATATTTCTTCCGGGTTATTAGCTTGATTGATAGCCGATGATGACTTGGATCGTAACATAAACTAGGGTTGACCGCAATTGACCAACTAGTGGTATCGCAGTTGTCGATCACACGGCTCATGATGAACTTAGCTCATCAAACCGGTCTAAGGGTACGGTTATGATTGGACCAATAGATGGTATGATGGTGAGGCTAGATTGACATATGATTGGGTTAGATCATAGTAAGGCGATAGAAAAGGTAAGGACATCACACTAGGCATTTACTTGCATGCACCCATGCGATGACAACGACACGATGAGAGCAAAGCGTTAACGATTTAAACGTTAACGCATTTAAACGTTAACGGCGAACGATAACGGCGAACGTTAACGGCGAACGTTAACGGCGGACGCATGATGGAACGACAACGGCAGAACGTTAACGCACGTAAACGTTAACGGCGGAACGTTAACGGCGGAACGTTAATGATGGAACGACAACGCGTAACGTTAACCACGTAAACGTTAACGGCGGAACGCTAACGGCGGAACGACAACGCGTATGTTAACGACGTAAACGTTATCGGCGGAACGTTAACGGCGGAACGCTAACGGCGGAACGACAACGCAGAACGTTAACGCATTAAACGCATCGGCGGAACGTTAACGGCGTAAACGTTAACGACGGCGCGGCGATGACGGTAGATTCTAGATTATGGCTTTGACGGCAACCGGGATCAAATGAACTCAAGGATGGCCAAAACAGTAGGGTATGGACTCACCGGACAGGGTGACATGGTCACGATAATCCAAAATGGTTGGCGGCAAAAGAGCACGCCGCGGCGATGGCTAAAGGCGGCGCCGCATTTAATAAAAAATTTTCGATAGATGCAACAGCAAAGGGAAAGTGAGCACCACGAGAACGCGGCGAGACGAACTCAACAATATAGGCGGATTTGGCGGCGCACCCACCGGATTGATCACAAACTGCCGGCGAACGGCTCTCGAGCTAATAGATCAAACGGTCATAACTATTAAAGTACTGCATGAAACCTAACCAAATTTTTCAGAGAGCTATCTGGGATCATTTGGCACAAAGTGACGTGAACGGATCTGAGTTTTACCTTCTGGATCAACGGGAACGCGCGACGAAGTTTCAGCCGTCCGCAACGCAGTCTGATCGGGAAGATTGATTTTCTGCGCAAATCCCACCATCAAAACCATGAGTTAGGGTGAGCACCGTGTAGGGGACATCAAGAGGAGTCTACCATAAAAATTTCATGGTCAAACTCGCAAAACGAGGGAGAACGGGTCCGCAAGATTTGATCTTTGGGCAGCCGTAACTTTTGATCCCGTGGATGAAATTGCACCAAATTTGATGGGAAACAGAGGGTACCATAGAGCACGCCGTGGAGAAGACGGATCTTGAAAATAGTCGACAAGTTGACGGGGAACGCGAAGCAAAGTTCGCCGACGCAGGATGGCATGCATAGATTGATCTGAAGAAATATAGGGTTTGGGGATGATCTGGACATTAGGGCTGCGTGAGGGGTCTAGGGACTCTTATATAGGCTAGGAAGTCGTGCCAAGTAAGGAAAATAAATTTGGAAGGAGTTTGAATAGGAAACGGATTGAAAAGGACCCGGATCACACCTGGCGCACGCGCTACAGTAACCGATGACGTGGCTCTTCTGGTGCGTTGATTTTCATCAAACGGCAGCAGAATCAAATTAAATACCAAAAATAGCAAACAAGCTCAGAAAAATCTCAGAAAATACACAAAAGTCCTTGAAGCACATGGAATCTAAATAAAATATATTTGCATTTAATTAAAGTATTAATTAATCAAATTAAATTATTTTAACTTTAGAAAATTCCAAATTAATCTTTAATTAAGCGAGAAAATTATCGCGAATTTTTGGGGAGCTAAACTTCACAAAATATTTTTCAAAACCCAAATTTTGGGATGTTACAAATAGCTTTAGTGCTGGTGACCTCTTTATCTGATCCTGAACCTTGTGGGGATTGCAAATCTTGCTTCGGACGCCACTCACGGATCTTGCCGTTAATCAGAGGCTTTTGTACCGGCCGGTTTGCACCCAAACGACCTTGCTTAGGATGTGAGAACCTCTCAAAAACCGACCTCTTAGGCGCTACCCATCCAGGATGAAAAAGTGGTGGAGGCATAGGCAAAGAAATCCGCTGACCAACATTTGGATCCCACACAGTGTATGGCATATGAGGAGGTGGTGGGATTGCAGGTAAAGGCATCATGTACCCATGTGAAGGACCATTATAGGCAAAATCTTTCCTTAGTGGTGAGTATCTTGACTGCTGATTAGGCCTTGGAGGAGATCTTGGACGCTTACTATTCTTCACAGCTTGATTCAATCTTGGATTGGCTGCTTCTCTTGAATATTTGTTTAGAAGACGCTCAAAAGAAAACTTGTTATGCTCAATATGCTGAACTTTAGACTTGTTTACTTTCCACTTGTCTACTTCTGGGCTCTTTGGCTTGATGAACTTGTGAGGTGTATGTCGCCGCCTCTGTCGCGCCCCAAAGATCACGGCCTTGATGGTGATTCTCAATGTCCGCCGCCATTGGGATCTTGCTCAAGTGCAACAAATTACCTAAACCGGTTTTTAGGAGCCTCAACTCTTGGTTCACCACTCACAATATTTTTTCCTTCACCATTTTGGTTTGCTCAGTCAAGAAGAACTTTCTTGCCCTCCAAATTCATAACATTCATAGGAAAAGGAGTCTTGTCCACTGCAAGATCTCAAAGAAAAGTCAATCGTCCATCATTGATAGCCAATTGTATTTGTCGCCTAAAAACATTACAATCAAGTTAATAGCATGCTAAAAGAATTATGGTATTTGCAATAAGCACGCCGCTTAATCTCATCCGCCGGAGGCAATGTGTGAGACAACTTAATAACCTTTTCTTGTACTAAGGCATCAAATATGCGGTCACATTTAGCAACATCAAAGGTAAACTTAATTTCTTGCTCACGATTCTTATGGATTGGCTTTAAAGCAGAACAAGCATGAGGTTTATTCTTTGATGGCCACGCAAATTCAGCAGCATAAACATCAGTTGTCTCAACATCCGAATCGGAATCACAATCAACCACGTGTATACTAGGACGATCAGGCTTAACCCTATGCTCTCTATGATCTTTAGCACGACTTTCATGCGCCAAAGCTTTTTGTAATAATTGATTGACAGTTATGAACTCATATCCCTCCAGCTTTTCTTTCAAATGAGATCTCAGGCCATTAAAAGCCAGATCAGCCATGTCCCTCTCAGAAATCATCACATTAAAGCACCGATTCTTGACATCTCTAAATCTCCTAATGTATCGATAACCGGTTCGGCTATGTTTTTGCTTAACCGATGTCAAGGGACAATTTAAGCTCATTATCACCTGTATAAAAATGGTCATGGAATTTTTGTTCTAACTGCACCCAAGACTGAATAGAATTTGCAGGCAAAGCAATGAACCATGAAAAAGCTGTTCCAGTTAATGATAATGAGAACAAGCGAACTCTTAAAGCTTCGCTGAAATTAGCATCGCCTAATTGAGCCAGATATTGACTAACATGTTCATAAGTCGTCTTGCTACCTTCTCCACTGAATTTAACAAAATCAGGCACTTTGAAATTGAGAGGATATCCGACAAGATCAAAATGTGGAGAATACGGTTTCTGATAAGTGCGGTTACTTCCTTTAGGTTCGACGCCGAATGAATCCCTAAACATTTTATTAACATCCTCTCTCAGCTTCTCTAAAGCATGATTAAGATTAGTCGATGGGGATGTGTTTTGCACATTAGCATTAATGTTTGGCGCTTGCTGTGGCAAGTTACTAAGATTCGGCAACTGGAAAGCACCAAGTTGGGATGATGCTGACAGTTGTACAGGAGATGTGTTGTAAGCCAAAGTTCAGTACGGGGGTTCAAAATAAGCCAACTCTTGCCCAACCGAACTAGGCACGCTAACCCTGGGCTCATTAGTAAAGATAGGAACAATCTGCCCACTAGCCTGTACCGTTTGACTCCCAAAATTATTCATCGGTGTGCCATATAAGGTCTGGCTTGGCATGCTTTTTGCCGATGAATTAACTGGAGCCCTCGAAACACCTACAGAGGTGCCCCCTAGGGCCTCTCGATTTATGCTATGGTTATTCAGGATTTTATTCATGTGCTCTAGCATTTCCCTATTATTCTCATTCATCATGAACTGAATTTGCTCAACTGACAGATTGGAAGATGCTGATGGAATCACAGTTGATGCATTGGGTGGAGTAGAGGAAGGTTCACTTATAGAGGGTGTTACCTTAAGATCAATCGGCGGCAATGTGAATAATTCCTTCTGCACAACACCATGCCGATTCTTACCGAAGCATGAAGCGACTCTCTTTTTCAAGGCATCCTCAAGGTCCTTAATGTACCTCTCCACCACCTGGCGATGATCTTCTGGGAGATCGTTGAAAGAAGCTTCAACGACGTTGTTGAGATCGACATCAGTGAGGGAACCTTGGATCCCCTTGACCTTGTTGTCGTTGCTGGACATGCCAGACGATTGATCCTTCGTCCCCAGCGGAGTCGCCAAAAATGTGTTCGCACACGAACACGTCACCATGTGCCTTCGAGAGCGAGCGCGATGCGCGGGACACGCTGCCGGGCGAGGTCGACCGAGGAGCGCGATCCGCGAAGACACCCGGCAAAGGCTTGAACTCGAGGGCGCCGTGGCTCCTGAAGACCTCGCCAAGGAGACAACGAACAGATGTTCTAGACGGCCCGACCGCCCGTAACATGCAAATCACCATACAAAGCGAAGAACAATGAAGAAAACTTTGGAAAATAAAGTGTATATTTGATTGAATGTCTCAGATTCTTTTTTGTCTGTCGCCACACCCTTGATAACATATAGGGTGGTTGGTCTTTCCGTGAAGATACATGATTTTAATTTGCAATGCAAATCAAAATAGATTTCCTACTTTATCCAAATTTCACAAAATCCTATCGACTCAGAATCGGTTTGATCGATGTAAGAAGGTTAGGAATATTTAAAATTTTCTTAGGCCAACAAAGATATGTGCTTGTCATGCTTTTCGCACTTTTGTATACATGATTTCCGATTCATGAGCAATACGATTTTCTTTCCTTGCATGCAAACATCTCCTCTTAGCTTCCCTTAATTTCTTCACGGAGCTTTAATTAGCACATCCCGGTGAATACCTCCCGCGCCATCTTCACTTTCACGTGCCCTCGCACACATATATACTAAAACCGCTAATCCTCGCTTTCACCGCTCTAAAGCCCTTTCTTTAATGAAAACAACCAATTCGCCGGATGAATTACCAAATCATTGCTTCCATAGCGAATCAACCGATAAACGCTCATAACAATATCAACATCCTCCCAAGCCCAGATAATTCTAAAGGTGCTAATTTTAAGTGCTAACACCCACTCTTCAATGTTGGCAGCTAACGCCTTTAAACCGTTCCAGGTTGTTCAGGCCTACCGCTACCTTCAGAAATCCAAGACCTTAGCCTATGAATCTTGCCTCTGTTTGCTCATGCGCAGGACTACACGCTTTGCATTTTTCCTACCAATTCCGCTTCTTCTCCAGTAGTTGCCCGATTGCAGCACCACACTTCTCACTTTACTCGTTCGCCACAGCACTAGCCGGAAACACCGTCTTACATCAAACCAGTCAAGATCGGCAGTCCAAACGTTATCAGCACCGCAACGATCGCCACAGACAAATCTCTTTCCGACGCCGCCAGCACACCGAACATAACTGCTGGACCTTCCAGCTCCATACACATACAGCTCCACGTATACACAAACACATATATACATATGCCAACGTATAAATACAGATGCAAACGAACATATTACGCACCACTGTATAATACGCCCCGCCCAAACCAAAGGGTCAGGACCGACGGCTCACCGCTACACACATACATACGCACTTACACAGATCCTTAGTGCCCAAAACATATGCTCCACAGACACCTATTACACATTTATAGAAGACCTAACACGCAACGTTATTAACACATCGTGCATTTACGCTATACATTCTGTAGCCCGCTTCACCTACACCTGTGTGCATGTCCTACAGGCCTAGAGCACATCTGCAAAACACATCTACATATCGCGTATTTTACAGTAAGCAGCTGTGGAATCCTTCTCGTGTTCCTCGATCCATTGAGCTAAGTAGTGAGCATCGTAGAACACCGTCGATCCATGATCTATACTGAAATCGTTTTTCGCCATGCTCCCAGCAACAGAGCAACATATATTTTCGCATGCTTGTTCACTAAACATCAGAGTGTTTAGTGTCTCTGACCACCCCTGCAGAGTGATAGAAATAATCTTGTAATAGGAAATTTTAGTTTGGAAAGTTTGATTAAGAGTCCATTTAGGAAAAGGAATCCGATTAGGATAAGGAGGTGGAATCCTATTCCGGTTGTGTGGACTAAAGTTTTGGGTATAAATCTAGGGGTAAACCCCAGTTGTAAAAGTGAACAGAGCAAGAAGTAATAAAGAAAAAATTGTCCCAAAGTTTTTTACGTTCTGTTCCAACAATTGGTATCAGAGCCTAAGATTTTCGTTCAACCCGCTGCCCCTGGGAGGAGGAGACTCCCGGGGGTGGCACCATCGGGGCGGGCTATCGCGGGGCGGCACTCCCACGATGCAGTGCAAGCAAAAGAAAAGGGAAGAAGCAAGACGGGTGCATGAGCACTCGACGGGCGACGGCGACAAACGCGGCGACGGTGGCGGCGCGTACCTCGACGGCGAGGCGGTGCCGACACACTCGGCGATTCGTGGTCTTGTAAATGCCCAGCACGGTCTCGCGACGGAGGAGTATCGCAAGCATCGGCTGTGCGCAAGAGAAAGCAATGAAAAGCAGATGCACCTGGTTTGCTAGCGAAAAGCAGAAGTGAGTACGCGACGCACGCGAGGTGCTATTGTGTTCGCGCTACAGGAGGTGAGCGTGAGGAGATTTCCTTCCTGGTGTTCAGTGACAGGATGTTAGTGCAGCAAGAAGCGACGGCAACAGGCTGCTGGTCTCGTGCATACATGTGAGCACGAAGTGCAGCAGCATTAGCAAATCGCTCTTTGGTGGCGGCCGAGAAGAAATAAAGAGAAAATTATCCCACAGTTTTTAGTGTTCTGTTCCAACAATTGGTATCAGAGCTTCGGGTTCGAATCTTAGCCGCCGCCGAGGAGGAGACTCTGGCGCCAACCTCATTAACAACGGCGGGTGAGGTTCGCTGAGCTCGCAAGGCGTGGCCGAAGGCTAGTTCCGGCGAGCGACGACGCCGAGGGTCGCGGGCTCGTGGCAACTGCCGAGGCAGCCGGTGCAGGCACGGCGGTGTGGGCGCTTAGTGCGGCCGGGCGCAGCTTTGGTGCACGGCAGGACGCGGAGGCGCGGGCGATCATCGCGATGTAATCGCTTCCTCCTTGCGCTGCAAGGAGTCCCGTGACATGCAACAGATCGTGAGCAGCAACAAGAAGACAAAGACGCCCCATGCGTGGTAGCAATGAAGATTCCCAAGAAGCTCCATGCGGCAAACAGAAGCTTTCCTCCGCCAAAGGTGGCCGGAGTAGACCCTCGACGTAAGCAAGAATATAAGGAGGTACATATTGTGATGTTTGGAGGCAACAGATGAGTTTATGATCCTCCCGACTTGCAGCAAAGAAGCTAGTCCTTGAAAAGTGGGGGCACATGAAGTTGTGTCTACAGATAAATGATAAAGCGGGTTCCTTCTCAAATGTTGTGCGATCAAGAGAGGTCGTGCTACACCAGAAGATCAGAAGGAAGCCGCTGCGTGTGTCAAAGTTGACTCCGGGACGTTGAAGAGATGTGTTCGCCGTCCAAAGTCAAACTCGTCAAAGTCAAGTCTGGGATGTTGAGGAGTTGTTGTCATCATTTTTTGTGTGTGCGTATGAGAGTTCTTGTGTGTGTCCAAGTTCTCGTGAGTAAACTCCAATGCGAGTCTCGGCCACCGGCCAAGATGTGTTACGGTGAAAAGACAATTGAGCCGAGGCAAAGGTCGTGAATCACCGGCGAGGTGGCCACCGTAGCATGGCCAACAAGAAGAAGACGAAACTCCTTAGAGATGCGCTCACCATCCCGGTCGAGTGTGAGTTGGGCAAATCAGAAGTTGAGACCGCTTGCCTCAATGAGTTAAAGTTACATTACAAGATTAAGGGGGTGATTGATAGAAATAATCTTGTAATAGGAAATTTTAGTTTGGAAAGTTTGATTAAGAGTCCATTTAGGAAAAGGAACCCGATTAGGATAAGGAGGTGGAATCCTATTCCGGTTGTGTGGACTAAAGTTTTGGGTATAAATATGGGGGTAAACCCCAGTTGTAAAAGTGAACAGAGCAAGAAGTAATAAAGAAAAAATTGTCCCAAAGTTTTTGACGTTCTGTTCCAACACAGAGCCGCGCTCGACTTCTTTTCTGCAGCGCTTTTCTCATACGTAACATTGTTGGGTTGATTCAGACGCTTCTTGGCCAGAGACCGAGTTCAGATTCACGCCCGCTGCTCGATCGGGGCACAACAACCTTATTGGTTGCGGCCCCCTGTCACGCCCGCGCAATATAAAAGGAGGCACAAGGCCGGCACGTGAACCAACGTTCATCGTTGCTCCTTGTGCCGCACATTCCACGAGACCCGATCTAACCCTAGCGCGATGAAGTGATGGGAAGGCCGACGCCGACTCCACCCTCTTCTTCCTCTCCATCCGAACGAGTAGCAAGGAGGCACACGAGAGAAGAAGGGAACACCGCTGCATCCTCTACATCACCCGAAGGCCTCGATCTCACCATGGCTTCGGGATCAAACGGGAATGGAGGAAACGGCGAAGGTATGGACTTAATACTCCTAGATCTAGTGGTTAGAGGTGAAGGGGAAGGTCCTAGTAACCCTAGAACCTCTATCAATGGTATCAGAGCTCACTCGGTTTTACCCTAACCCTAACCCTAGATGAAGAATCACCTTCAGTTCATCCCCAACCCGAGCCTATTTTCACTCGCAGTGGCTCGGGGTAGATCAAAGAACTAATAGAAATAGCAAGTAGAAGGAGGGGACAGGATCAATTCATGCGAATAACCTTGAATCCCTAACCCTAGGTCGGAATCCTCCCTGTTTTTCCCCAAAATCCGAAGAAACCCTAACCCTAAACTTCAAAATCCCAAGTCAAACCAAGTTAACCAATCTTACCTTGTCTCACCTCGGTGACCGTCCGGCAAGGGAAGGGCGGCGTGGCCGCCAGATCTCACATACCGCCGCCACCTCTCGATAAGCGCCATCATGCGGGCGAAGGGCACCGCCAGAAGGTCCGCCGACGGGCGCTTACTCGGAGAACGCAGCGCCAATGAGGGGTCCCATGGCGGGCGCCACAAGACTGCCTCCTTCACCGCCGTATGGGCGGGATCGAGGAAGAAGAGAGACAGGAGTGAGTCGTCAAGGGAAGGAGAAGTGAAAATGATTTAGGGTTTCGTGATCCCGATTTTTCCAGAGTTTTATTCCGAGCCGAAGCAATCTGAGCCGTTCGTTTCGATCGGACGGCGCAAAGGCTGATGCGGCCTGGCTGGGTGTTTTCGGCCCAGGCGGGGAGATGATTTGCCGGCCCAAGCCCAGGTTTTCGGACCGAGTGGCTGCGGGCGCGAAGAAAAGGGCTTTCGGGCCGTTTTTGGCCAATGTCGGCCATGAACAGTGACCATGCACAGTAAAAGTTTTTTCTTTTGCTGTGAAGTATTAGTTAAAGCACAGAACTAGTTTAAGTGTTGAGTAAAAAATTTGTTTCCGCTGCAAGTTTAAGTTTTCTTTTCTCTGATTAAATTGAAACCAACGTGGATATTTAATTAGAGAAAATAGTAAATGAGATGTTTTATAGTATTTCTGCTGAATATTTTAAGATATGGTAATTTTATTTTCTAACCAACGTTGAAAATAACTTTTGCCATGACCATGTTAAGTGTGATAGAAATTTTTGAATAAAGCTTGCTCTATTCTAATACTGCCCAACGGTGTCTTAGAAATAGATCAGTCTTTATTAAAGTTGAGAGCATGTTTAATTGACCAACGTTAATTTATTCATGCCAAAGTTTATATCTTTTAGTTTACTGATTAAATTCTTATTTCATTTATGAAGCTTTTCCAGCCAAGATTACCAATTACTTAAGTGTCTTTCAAGGACTTGAAAGGTTGAACGGCAACAATTACTCCTCATGGAGAGAGAACTTAAACTTGGCCATGGCTATGGCTAAGATAGATTATGCCCTGCTCTATCCAAAGCCTGTGGCACCGGTTCTGGCAGAAGCTGGGAGTCCGGAAGCCGCAAATAATGCTGTGGCAGAATTGTCGTATAATATTGAGAAGGCAAAATGGGACAACTCAAATAGAAAATGCCTCATGGTGATCAAGGGCACCATTATTGAGTCCATAAGGGGAACAATCCCAGACTGTACAGATGCTACACAGTATCTGAAAAAATAGAAGAACAGTTTACTGGATCCACAAAGGCCTATGCGAGCACATTAATCAAGAAACTTGTCAATGACAAGGATGATGGATCTGGGCTGCGTAATGGACTAGGCATTAGAGAGAATATTCTTAAGATGACTAATATGGCTCACTCTCTCACGTCCTTTGATATGCCTTTAAAGAATGATTTCATAGTCCATCTTGTACTGGTTTTATTACCAAAAGAATTTGAGACTTTTGTTGTGAATTACAACATTAGTGAAGAAAAGTGGTCTATTGAAAAGTGCATTGCTATGTGTGTACAAGAAGAAGAAAGATTAAAGGCACAAAGGGCTGATGAACTGAATCTGGTTAAGCATCCTCAGAAGAAAAAAAATTATTTCCAGATTCAGAATAAGTCAAATTTCAAGAAGGGTAACTATCAAAAGGGCAATTATCAGCAGAAAAGGTTCACCAATTTTGAGAAGGGTGAACACTCAAATGGAGGGCAGAACTCCAATGGAGGACATGGTTCCAGTAGGCAGCCTCCTAGGCCTCCGCCAGAGCACATAGACCCAGACACCTCCAGGCGCTGCCATCAGAAAGGGCACCGCATGAAAGATTGTGTTCTGTTTCTCAAGTGGCTGAACAAAAAGGGTAAAGATCAAGTTACATTCATAGATGAAACCTTGTATATAGATTCACCAACTAATACTTGGTGGATAGATTCGTGCAACTGCTCACGCTTGCAAATTCTATGCAGGATTCCGTGACGAGGAGGATCCTACAAAGAGGAGAAAGAGGAATTAGAGTGGCGTAATGGAGTTGAAGTCGATGTGGAAGCCATTGGAGATCTTCCTTAGAGTTGGATGGCGCTTCATACTCCATTTGCGTGATGTTCTATTAGTGCCTTCTTTGAGAAGGAATTTGATTTCAATGTCTTTCTTAGATGATGAGAACATTCAGTGTCATTTTGGGAACGGAAAGTGTGTAATAAAGTTTAATAATATAGATGTTGGTCTTGCCATCTGACAAGACAAGCTTTATTTGCTATCCCATTATGATATTGTGAATGACATAAGTACCTCCTCAAGTGCAAAAGTATGCAATGTTACTACAAAGCGAAAGAGAATAGAAAGTGAATCGTCGTCGAAATTATGGTATTGTCGTTTAGGTCATATTTTGAGGGGGAGAATTGAACGATTAATCAAAGAAGAAATTCTTCCTCCCCTAGACTTTTCATACACAGATCATTGCATAGATTGTATTAAAGGCAAGTATGTTAAACAAATAAAGAAAGGCGCCAAGCGTAGCACAGGAATCTTAGAAATAATCCACACAGACATTTGTGATCCTTTTCCTGTAAAGACATTGGATGGTTTTGATTCATTCATTACATTCACTGATGATTATTCTCGCTATGGCTACATTTATCCCATCAAAGAAAGATCAGAAGCATTAGAAAAGTTTATGATATTTAAAGCAGAAGTAGAGAATCAACATGATTTAAAGATTAAAGTAGTAAGATCAGACCGTGGAGGGGAGTACTATGGTAAACACACCCCTTATGGCCAAGTTCCAGGACCATTTGCAAGGTACCTGTGGGAAAATGGCATAGTAGCCCAAAGATTCTATGCCGATTTAACCTCAAAGAAATGGAGTAGCTGAAAGGCGAATCGCACCTTAATGGATATGGTGAGAAGTATGATAAGTTACTCCACTTTACCGTTAGTCTATGGATGGAGGCTTTAAAACCGTGCCCATATTCTTAATCGGCACTCAAGAAGTCGGTGCCTAAAACACCGTATGAGTTATGGATCGAGGAAGTCATCACTAAACTATCTACATGTGTGGGGCTGTCTAGCCGAGGCAAAAGTATTCAACCCAAACATAGGAAAGTTAGATCCACGTACAATTAGTTGCCATTTTATTGGCTATCTTGAAAGATCAAAGGGTTATCGCTTTCATCGGCCCGCATGCATATACCAAGTTTAGAAACAAGACACTGTGTTTATAGAGGATGATATGATCGTGGGGAGCATAGTACCCGAGAAATTAGCCTTGATGAGAAGCGGTTTGTGCCCCAACTCCTATGATTCAAGAGCCTTTCTTCTCGACACTGTGTTGCTGTACCACCGAAGTTACAAAGACCTTCCGGTGATTCTCCAAGTGCAACAATGATGAGCCAGAGGCACTGCTAGGAGCCCGAGGCCCCTCATTGTTGCTGGAGGAGTCTCGAGCAGCTCTCAAGAGAGCAGTGAACCCGCCAAGAACCACTTAGAAGATCAGAGAGAAACAGAGATCACTATTTCAACTGATTATGAAGTTTATGTCAGTGAAAACATAGAAATAGAGGGTGGTTCCACCTCTTATGAGGAAGCGATGAGAAGTCCCAATTCATCGAAGTGGCTTGCTGCCATGAAAGATGAAATGAAATCCATGAGTACAAACAAAGTCTGGGACTTAAAAGAAATTCCTAAAGGAGCCAAAACAGTAGGCGGTAAATGGGTCTACAAAACCAAACGTGACTCCAAAGGGAATGTTGAAAGGTTTAAAGCTAGACTTGTAGCAAAAGGCTTCACTCAGAGAGAAGGAATAGATTATACGTAAACCTTCTCACTGCTTTATTAAAGGATTCTTTTAGAATCATTATGGCACTAGTTGCTCATTATGATTTAGAATTACATCGATGGATGTTAAGACGGCATTCCTAAATGGGGATTTATATGAGAATGTGTACATGGCCCAACCCAAAGGTTTTGTCATGGAAGGAAAAGAAAATATGGGATGTCGATTAAAGAAGTCCATTTATGGATTAAAACAAGCATCTAGACAGTGGTACATTAAGTTTGATGAAACTATAAGAAATTTTGGGTTCAAAGAGAATGAGGAGGACAACTGCATTTATGCAAAGTTCAGTAGAGGGAAGTACATTTTCCTAGTTTTATATGTAGATGATATCCTATTAGCAAGCAGTGATAAAGATCTGCTACCAGAGACAAAGAAGTTCTTGTCCTCAAAGTTTGATATGAAAGATCTTGGTGAAGCATCTTATGTGTTAGGAATTGAGATACACCGAGATAGAAAAAGAGGGGTGCTAGGGCTATCACAGAAGGCATACATAGAGAGTATTTTGAAAAGATATAGTATGCATATGTGTAATGCCACGCCTGCTCCAATAGTCAAGGGCGATAAATTTGGGAATTTTCAGTGTCCAAAGAATAAGTATGAGATTGATCGAATGAAATTAGTCCCATATGCTTCAGCTGTCGGAAGCATAATGTATGCTCAAATATTTACTCGCCCTAACTTAGCATTTACAACCGGGATGCTTGGCAGATATCAGATTAATCCAGGAGTTGATCATCGAAAGTCAGAAAGAAAGCCTTGCGGTATTTGCAAGGGATAAAGAGCCTCATGCTAACATATAGAAAGTCAAGTGCCCTAGAGATTGTGGGCTATGTAGATGCAGATTGGGCAGGGTGTAAAGACACTGGAAAGTCCACATCAGGATATGTGCTCACCCTTGCCAGAGGAGCTATATCATGGAAAAGTATAAAACAATCACTTGCTGTAACGCCGATAATGCACGCTGAGTTTGTGGCATGCTATGAGGCAACCGGACAGGCAATGTGGTTTAAAAAGTTTGTACCCAAGTTAAGAGTGGTAGACAGCATAGAAAGACCACTCAAATTATACTACTTATTAATGAGCCAAGAGATTTTACTCCCACAACAACAAGTCAAGTGGTGCCGCCAAACACATAGAGATTAAGTTTTATGTTGTGAAGGAGAAAATCCAGGATCAAACAATAGAACTTGAGCATATAAGTACAAAAGACATGTTAGCGGATCCGCCACCAAAGGTCTTTCTCCCAACGTGTTTGAAAAACACGTAGCCGGCATGGGTTTAAAAGAAAGACTATGATTCTGGATAATAGAGGTCATTCAAAGCAACCATCTCCCACAAAGACAAAGTTATTCTGCTTTGAAGTAGAGAGGTGTGCTACAAATATTGAGTTCAAGAAGACGAATCGATCAGTAGACGCTTTGGTCTTGGTGCACCAATCTATGGAGGAGCGGATGTTAAGTTAAAAGTATGAGATATAAAAGTTAATAGATGAAGATATAAAGTTTCAAAGTTAAGTTCGAGATCAAGGGGAGAATGTTGTTGATCTGCACGGCCCTGGCCAGAGACCGAGTCCGTGACCACGTCGGCTACCGATCGGGGCGCAATAACCTTATTGGTTGCGCCCTCGTCACGCCTGCCAAGAATATAAAAGGAGGCACAAGGTCGACGCGAACCAACGCTCGCCGCTGTTCTTGTGCCGCACATTCCACGAGACCGATCTAACCCTAGCGCGGTGAAGTGACGGGAAGGCCGACGTCGACTCCACCCTCTTCTTCCTCTCCGTCCGAACGAGTAGCAAGGAGGCACACGGGAGAAGAAGGGAACGCCGCTGCATCCTCTACATCACCCGAAGGCCTCGATCTCACCATGGCTTCGGAATCAAACGGGAATGGAGGAAACGGCGAAGGTATGGACTTAATACTCCTAGATCTAGTGGTTAGAGGTGAAGGGTCCTAGTAACCCTAGAACATCTATCAAACATCAGCTAACTTTTTCTTCAAATATGAAATACGCTCTTCTCCCTGAATTCTACCGATCCAGTTCGTATCATCAATCTCTACCCTTTCAAGCTCCTTCACTTTCTAGCGCTTTCCTCGGCAGCATGCGCACCGTTCGCTACGTGGCCACTCACTTTAACCACATGCCCCACCGCCGTCATCCCCCTGTCCGGAAACATTATCTCCACACTGCCGGTAAAACCACTTAAACCAAAACGGCAGCTGTACCTAGGCTCTGACCCACCCAAGCTCTGTACGATTTCGCGCAGGATTACCTTACGAGAAATACAGATCCTCCGCACGTCCCCTGCATTTCAGACGGAATCAGATTACACAGCAACATTCGATTCGCAGCATCCATAGATAAACCCTAACACACCGTAGCCTCTAAATGCCTTATTCTACGCTTCAATAATAGCTTCTACACCCGTTTAGCACCTACTCTATACCCCTCCCAGAGCTTCTATCAAGGCTCATCTCCAACACACCGACGCCTTCTCGCATCCACCCACCTCATCCCAACGATTTCTTCCCCACCGCCAAAAAACACACACACACACACACAAGCCCATACAACCAGCACCAACCTCTACAACACCGCCAGATCCCCACGACCTAGCGCACCTCCGAGTACGTCCTACCTGAAAATCGCCGCGATCGGCCCTACGCTCGCTGCGCCAGCGCTTTCCCCCGGCCACCTTCCGACGCCATCACTCCCAGCTCACCCAACACCTTCTGCCATACCAAAGTATCCCTTCGCTCCGTTCCCCGCTACACAGCTCACCTTTACCAACCTGTATTAAATACTAACCAACCTTCTACGCACACCGCCTCTTCGACCGCGTTGGGCGCCATACCAATGCAGAACATTTGACCGGCCCATCTACCTTGTTCCCAGCCACACAACCACTGCGTAAAAAACGAATACAGCACACCAAAGGCCACACAACCTAACACCTCTTACCTGGACTAAACAGAACAACACGCTCTACTACAGCACGCACAATACCACAGCATACAGAATTGCAGAAATCTCGCTATATTACCAACTTCCGTAATGTTTTTTAAAAAAAAAAAACCATCGGCTCCCCTCAAACTATGTTTTTTTTAAAGGCCACAGTTATGACCCTACAACAGATATATAAACGGCTGTAGACCTTCAATATATATATCCTTTATTTAAACATACGCATGCCAACCTAAACACGGTTTAGCAATTTTCCACGTCTATTTTATTTACTGTAAAAAAAAGAGCTGCTACCCTCGCAATTACCTACGCTTCACCTGTAGACCTTTAACGACCCTCCATATTTTTAGAAAACAAAGAACGTCCTCAGGCATAAACGTAATTTCGAAAATTCCCAAATTAACTTTATTTAGAAAACAGCGACATGCCCTAAACACGATCTCCGCACTTCTCAGCAATCTCTCCCTGTCTTCACGACCACACGACACGGCGTGGCGTAGCACGCTACCATTTCTAGTATATATGTATGTGGATTGTAACAACCTCGAAATAAAAAGAAAAAAAATTAAAATTTTAAATTTAAATTCGAATTCTAGCCTTAATTTGAATTCTCTGCCCACTTTAAGAAAAACTTTAACTATTAAAGAACTGGAATTATAGTTTTAAAATTTCAAGATCAACAAACCTAATCAGCACATCTTCAACAACATTTTACAAGTGTATATAAGCATACATATCCAATTAAGGCCAACAATCATAACACCGCAATTAAACATCACATTATCGCTCAAGAGAATCAAAGCAAATTCATTCCATTCCTGCTATATCAAGGGAGAAAGCAAATTACAAGTCCAGCACCATGAATTGACATCAACACTCTCATTTTAATCCATAATTAACAAAAGATAAGAACCAAATCACAATTTTGATACAATAATTATTCAGATTACATATACCCAAAAATCTGCACATTAAATCTCAAAAGCATACAAGAGAGTTATTCACTAATCTAAAAACCCTGCAAGCTTAATTATCTTTCCTTGACCTCCAAGCTGCTTCCAGCACACATCTGCTCACCCCATTGCTTCCTTGGACATGTAAGAGGAAGGGAGGCTGGGTGGCTAGCTGCATGCTTGCCACCTGCAGTCAGCCCCCAGTTTTGCTACCCTCCAGCCAACAGTTTTGCCACCAGAACCTGTTTTCCACAGTCAGCAAGTCGGTTCACTGTATTATATAAAGAACAGACTTACTGCCATTTACACTGCTCTCAATCCCACCCCTACCCATACTAGCTCAACTACTGACCTCACCGTTGGAAGCAAGGGCAGCCACTTGCCTCTTCTTCTTTTCCCTGCCTATCACTTCACCTCCCTGGCAGCAAGTACACAACGTTTAGCTTTAGAGTATCACTGATTTTTTTTTTTTTTTGCTTTCGGTAGAAGTAATGGCAACTATACATTACTTGAAGTATAGAATTAGTAGTAAAATGGATGGTAACAAACTGTATAAAGGAAAATGACACTCGTAGGTAATTGTAGATTCTATAATCTAATAACAATTAATACCAAGGACACAAGCCATCCAAATTAACAAACCAAGATAATCCTATACAAGAGCAAGGTCATAAGTATCACATCCAAAAATCAGTTTAACAATCAAGAGCACATAAAAACACTGTTGTCATGCCATGAGCTCACACAGAAGGCAATGCCATTAGCATCATGCTTCTCAATCATGCTAGTCTGTCAAACTCTTGAATAAGAACGCATATACTTGAATTGATCATAGCACAGAAGCCAAGATATTCATTTGTGAAATTGACTGACAAGATTCATATAAAGTCTCTGCTTAATAGACTTAATACTAAGCCAGTATCTTTGAATGCAAGCATTATCAATGGGCTTCAAGTAGCACATTACATTACTAAAACATAACACACGTTTAATCCATCCCTGATGAAGACAACAACATAGAGAATAATTCCCAGTCATGCAAGTTAATCACAGTGCTCCAAAACACATCAACTTTCATAATCACATCACAGCAAAGAATCCATTAAGGAGCCATATATATTTTAATCACAAGCAAATAGATCACGATTGCAGCATTCACAGATTCATACATGCACTACTCCCTGTCAAAAACTTCAAAGCATGAACTTTTGAACACCAAACATGATTCTAGAAAACAGAAGGCATTCATACATGTACTTTCTCTAGATCCAAAAAGAAGTTGGCTTACATGCGTAGTAAATAAATCACCTAAACATAAACCCGGGTAGCACCATATCATCAGAGAGGGGAGGAGGGGTGGAGTAGCACTTAGCTTATGGGGTTGAGGAGAGGAGAACCGGAGTTGAGGTAGAGGAAGCCCGGTGGCTGCCGAGCCCATGCCTCGGCCCCGAGGTTTCGGCTTTCTCCACCGAGATGAAGCCGACCGGGCAACCTAGCCAAAACAAAGAGGAAAAGTGAGTAGAGTAGAGTAGAGTAGAGAAGTAGGAAAGAACAGGGGAGGAAATCACTTAGCTTGGTGGTGGTTTTGGCGACGAGTCGACTTTGTTCGTGAGCCAAGCGGCAATGTGGCGCCTGTGCCCGGCGCACGAGCAAAAGATCTCAAGCAGAGGAGCTCAAGATGAGGGAGTGGCGACCCAAGGAGGAAATGAGGCAGAGAGTTGGGGAAGAAGAATTTAGAAGGAGGCGGCTACTGGAGAATTTAGAATGGGAGCTAGGTTTAGGATTAAAGGGGATTGTTGGGTCGGGCTCATGGCTATTGGTCGGTCGAGTTGAACTAATGGCCCGGCCGAGAAAAAAGGAAGAAAAATAATAATAATATAATATAATAATAATAATATATACAAGAAAATATATATAAAAGAATTATCGATAAATAAATAAGAGAAAAATATGTGTGTGTGTGTGTGTGTATATATATATATATATATTGACATCTCAACCTAAGCCAAAATCGAATAAAAGAAGTGGGCTCAAAAATAGTAGAAAACAAGCATTTCTCTAACTTAATTCTATAAATCCAAATAATTTTTGCATCTTGAATTCAAATGAAACACATGAAATCAATAAACTCTCAACCTAAATCACATCTGTTCTGTGTAGTAAAATTCTTTTTGATTTTTCCATCCGATTTCTTTTTGTCCTATTTAAAAGTTGTTATTTGATCTGTTTTCATCGACCAACGCGTAGACATCGACGTTCCAGAGTCCGCCACAGTTGATTCAGACTTCGCGACTGAAATCAATGAGCAAGGCAAGCACCCCCGTTGACAATGTTGATCCCAGTTTTACAAATATTTTATTAAATGTTTTACTGCATGCGTATGTTCATTAAACTTTGCTATATTGTAGGCAATGGTAGTTATACATGTAGACTCATAGAACTTCCTTGATAAGTATTGACATACGAACCTTGATAAACCTAGAACTAAGGTTAGACAATATATAATGTCACTTTGGGTATATGCGATTTAATAACCATGCTTAGCCATGCTTTAGAATTGGGATGAACAAATTGGATAAACTGATCATTGGAAATATTGAGACATGATGATGGGTACTGGTATTTTGGTATAAAAACTCAAAACAAAACTATGGTTTTGACGCGGGCGATTACTGGCAATAGCCGAAGGTGCATGGACTTGCACGTAGTGTAGGGGGAGATTATCGCCCGTGTCGGATTAAGGACCGAACTCAGTGTTCGCTAAACCCAAGAATTATCGTACAACCACAAGTGTTGGTATGGGACAGCCTTAACCTATTAAGTTACTTAGAACTAGCTTTGCACATTGGTAGGCTGGAGTAGTACGGGCTTTCAGTGACTAATTGCTCGGAGGGACGCCCACACCGAGGTGTTGGGAGTAACGTTTGTTGATACAACGGTGTACGCCATGCTATGGATATGCTTAATCATTTTATTGTACAGTGACCGTACAAACATTTACACTATAGCATGGGTTTGTCATCACCGGGCTGGTGCAAAGCTAGGACTAGGTAATGTAACGGTTATGTTATGATCTCCCTGCCGACACACCAAAGGAAGTGTGTTACTGGCCTAGCAAAAGGAGATGATCATTTCTTGTGGGTAAAGCTGTACACCTCTGCAGAGTGTCAAATCTTTTCGAAAAACCGTTCCCGCGGTCATGGGAATCTTGGTGTGCCAGCATGAGTTAGATGTTTTATTATTTTTCAAAAAGGGATGGTTTCATCTGTTTGCCTTGTGTTGGCAAAGAATGGTATTGGCAGGAATTGGATGTCTCGATGCTCACGTCGTGGAGGACTGTGAGTTATTACTTATGCTTTACTTGTTATTTTCATATCAGTCAAACTTGCTTTTATAAATTCCGTTTTGCAAATTACAGTTTGATTTACAAATCAAATTATGCTTTACGCAAATTAACCGTAGAAGCCTTTCCATTGAAATGGCCTGCATATATCATAGGCTTTGCAAAAGTCTTGCAGAGTACGAAAGTACTCACCCTTGCTCATTTACCATTTTTAGGTGAAGAAACAGATTACCTCGATGATATGTACTTTGACGCAGGATTCGGGGATGTTAGCGATGAGTTTTTCTAGGGTTTACCTTGTCAGTTGCCTATGGAAATAATGGGTTAAAGGTATACTGCAAGATGCATATGTCTCCACTACATAAGTCTATTTCAGTTTGTAAGATTATTATGTAAGAACTACTTCCGTTGTTGCAATAATATATATGTGTGGCTGTGATATCGATTTGTGAATGTGCGTACTAGCCACTGATCATGGGACTAGTACTGTATGCATATGGTACCCATTATTGATATTTATTATCAAAAATGGGGGCCTCACAAGTTGGTATCAGAGCCATACTAACTGTAGGATAAACCCTAGGTAGAATGGTCGTTAGTGTTAAGGATGGGCCAATTTCAAAACCTTATTTTGAAAAGTTACTATATTTGCAAAATGTAGTTATTGCTGTCCTTTTCTCATTCTTAGGTTCCTACTCTTATCTCTATTTTCATTTCAATCTATATTAAGTTCTTCTTTCCTTTAAAGTCGGCCATAGTCCGATCTAGTTATAAGCTTCTAAAGCTGCTAGGCCGAGTAAGAACGCTCTAGGTTAAGTTAGAAAAAAAATCCTATAACCATATACGTCTAAACATATGTTTTTCCTTGCTTTATCTTGATTAAGAGCTTTTTGTATTGCTTCTTGGGATGCACTCGTGAATGTCTAGCATTAGGCTGCAACTTCACGATGTGATGACCCTTAATTAATAAGAAAATCTAATTAAGAAAATTTTAAAGAACGAAACGTTGCCTTGTAACCCAATAAAAGTTCATCTAAATAACCTATCTCTCGATGATCAACATTTCAGATGCCTACAACAAGATCCTTAAGCCAACTAATGGAGGATGAAACCACTCAGATTTTTTTAAATAATATTATTTTATCCAAATTTACAAAAATAATACGCCAAAAATAAAAATTGCAAAACTACCCTCTGTCCAAAGGCATTTGGTGACAAAGGGTTTGTCGCCATTTTAAATGGTGAATATCTCTCTGTCGCCAAATGGATTAGCGATAGAGGCTTGTCGCCTTCTCTGTCGCCAAATGAAATGGCGATAGAGCGAATAACTACTGTCGCCATTTCATTTGGCGAGCGCTGCCGCCAAATGAAATAGCGACAGAGACCATTAAAGGGTCCCGGCTCTTCTTCTCCATTCGGTGAAGGAAGAATAAAGAAGGCAGCTGGCGCAAGGCAGAGGAAGAGAAAGAGAAGGAGGAGAGGAGAGGAAGAGAGGAAAGAGGAGAGGAAAAAGATGAGGGAGAGAGGGAGGAGGAAGAGAAGGAGGAGGAAGGAGGAAGAAGAAGAAAAGGAGGGGAGGCAAGAATTCAGATCTGCCACAGGTATGATTTTTTTGTGTATTTTAGTTGTAGATATATAATGTAGTGATTAGATTAAATAGAATAGACTAGTTGCATATTTGATGACTTAGAGATCAATTTAATTAGCATTTTAGAGTAAATAGTTGTCGACTAGATGATTTAGGGCAAATGCAATTAGGGTTTTAGAATAATAGATGAGTTATCCATTAGATGATTTGCGAGCGATTCAATTTTATTAGTTCTGCCGATGAATATTTGTTGTCGATTTGATAATTTAGGGGTAAATGTAATTAGGTTGTAAATAAGATTTTCATTTAGACGAGTTATTCTACAAACCGTCGAAAAGTCTTAAGTGACCTAATTTTGTAAGCGACTAATTCATGAAGGTTGTTTGCAGCAGCGATATTTATACACAGAGTAAGTTGTAAATAGAATATTTTTCCAGATTATGGTAGTACATATGATGAAGAGTGTTTATGAACTAATTTCCCTAATAATGTCATTTAGACGAGTTATTCTACAAGCCGTCGAAAAGTCTTACGTGAGTCTAGTTTTCTACACGACTAATTCATGAAAGTTGTTTGCAGTAGCGTTATTTATATATGAGCTAGTTATAAATAGAATATTTTTCCATATTATGGTAGTACATGTGGTGGAGAGTGTTTCGAACTAGTTTATGTAATAATGGCATTTAGATGAGAAGTTTAAAGGATAGCCAAAAGGCTTAAATGATCACAAATTTGACATTATCGGAATCGGATTTGAATTTAAGTTTATGTATCACAATCTAACATGATTACTTATTCATTTTTCTCGCATTAGCATAGGATGATCTTGGAAGTTTTTAAAACTACATCCGTGATATTTCACTTTTATGTGCGATGTTTTTCACATAAATGAACATTAGTGACCTATATTAAAATATTTTAAGACAAGTATGTATGAATTATGGACGCAATTCGAACCAATGCAATTAGGTTTTTGATTAATAATAGTTGTGGATAAGAATTTTATGCAATAATTCGATGTGTATGGATGAACGAGTGAAATTTACAATATTCTACTGGAGAAGGGTTCTCACATGGGTGTTGAAGGGTATATCTAAGTCATTTTGCAAGTGTCGGCTTAGCCTGTTACGCGTGAGATCGCTCATGGGGCACGGTTATGAGATGGTTGTACCATATGTTTTCTTTGAACAGTGAATTGCATGATCTGAAGTTGCACGGAGTGGGTTCCCGGAGAATGGATTGCACGTATTGGGAGTTAATGGAATTGAGAGGGCTGAAATCTTGGAGTTCGTATGTAAGAATTGCAATTGATAAAGGATGGCCACTAGTATTGTTGGCGCAAGCATTTCAAAAGGGCAATACTAGCAATACGACGCCGCAGGAGGTTGTTGGTGAAGAACCGGAGGAAGTTGGAGAGAGCAGCAGTAGTAGAGGAGGCTTCATAAGGCACGATGAAGATTCGGGACAGTACGGAGTGCAAGGTGATGCAGCTGATGTCGCAATGGCAGAGGTTCAGGAAGCAATGGGTGTGGCGATTTAGGGGAAAACAATGAGGCTTTGGTGCAAGAGATGGAAAGAGAGAGTCAGGACTATGCGGCTTTAAGTGATGAAGAACACAATGAAGAGCCATTCCCTACAGAGTGGGATGAGTGTCCGTTCAACAGGCTGGTGATCAACAATGGTGAACATTTCGCTTAGGAGTATGATGGGAATGAGGTGAGGCAAGGTGCAATTTATAAGAATAAGAGTGAGGTTCGTGAAGCCGCCACAAGATGGGCAAGAGCCTGCAGAACCTTCAAGGTTGCAAAGTTCGATCAAGGTGTATGATGTCATATGCCGATAGAGGGTTGTCCGTGGCGGTCCATGCATACCACCTAAGTGGGACACCATTTGAGGTGTTCCATAGTCGCCCCACACACATGCGTGCTAATCTGAGTCCACGCATCCCCACGGAACTTGTCATCAAGCTTTGTTGCCAATGCAATGTATGAGAGATTGTGGGTAATCTGAATTTGGAGCCACGTACATAATACTCATAATGCAGCAGAGGTTCCAGTACACCATAAGCTACGCGAAGGCATGGAGAGCAAAGCAGAAGGCATTGGAAACTAGGTTTGGCACGTACGAAGACTCCTACCAGAACTTGCCAGGTTTGCTTCAGGTGATAAAGGAAAGAAATCATGGAACTTATGTGGACATTTGTGAGATTCCACCTGAGCGCTTCCCTAGAAAGATGGTTTTGAAGCGAGCATTCTTTGCTTTCGGTGCATGCATCAACGCGTTTCGGCATTGCCGTCCGTTGTTGTGCGTGGACGGAACATTTCTGACTGGTAAATACAAAGGGCAGATTTTGACTACCATAGGAGTGGACGGTAACAATCAGGTTCTTCCTGTAGCGCTTGCATTCGTGGAGGGTGAGAACATAGACAGCTGGCACTGGTTCCTACGGAATGTCAAAGCTGGTGCTGTCGATCAACGGCCTAGAGTTTGTGCCATACACGATCGGCATCCTGGGCTTTTGAGGGCAATTGTTCAGTTGCAGCAAGGTCTGGAAGAGGCTCATCCATGGCATGATCTCCGTAGTAGGTGGTGCAAGCGCCACATGGGTGCTAACTTCTATAAGCGGTTCAGGAACAAGGAGCTAACAAAACTTTTCAAGAGGCTTTGTGACCAGAACCAGCAGAGAAAATTCGATGCACTCGAAGAAATTGACGCCTAACATCGAGGCACACAATGGAGGCAGCGAAGAGGGCAGCCCTGCCATGTGGGAGGCCCCAACAAGGCCGAGGAGTTACCCACCGACCTCCACAGCTTGGTCCAAAGGAATGGTAGGGCTAAAAATGCTTCTCCGAATGGATAGAGCATGAGCCGAGGGAGAAATGGGCTCGCTTACGATTAATCGATGGTGCGAGGTATGGGGTCATGACAACAAATATTATGGAGGTTTACACTGGGTGATGCGGGGTTGAGACCCCTTACCTTGGTTGCTATAGTGGAAGGTGTTCTTCGTGGCATCACGGCGCTTCGCCGATCGCTATTCAAGGGCGCCATACAGATGAACGATCCTGCTACGAAGTATTCGGAGATGATCTCTGATACATGGAAGACAGCAAGAAGGGGAGATGCACGCAGCAATAAAGATGGGCACGAGGGAGCTTCGCTCGAGGTGTCAGGTAAAGAGAAGGCCGATCGTGGGACGAACCGATTTAAAGGTCACTCACTAATGCATCATACACAGTAAACTTGTGTTCCGCACCAAGAATAAGCCTCTTTTGTTACATAGGCCATGCTCCCATGTCATGGCTGCTCGCCGATGATTCAGATGGATCCGTATATTCCTGCCCCAATTCTTCAAGAAGGAAGCCGTGGCTGCAACTTGGGGCGCAAAATGTACGGCTTCCGAGTTGTGGGTTTATTCATGGAGCATCAAAGATGGGAGGACACACGCTGGTTCCAGATATCAACAAAGCTCAAGGAGTAGGAAGAAGGCAAACCAAAGCGAGTAAGGAACGATATGGATGTCACCGAGAGTGGTCGTCACAGAAAGAAATGTTTGGTTTGTAAGGAGACGGGCACACTTTCAAGAATTGCACGAATGTTCAAAGGTCAGAAGTGTTGTGTAGCCTTTCTGAATAAATTGTAGCCTTTCAATGCACTACAATTTTAGTTTGTTGCATCCCATTTGTACGCAAGAAAAACATGTAATATGTATGTTCTCGCATCAATTAAATTCGTAATTATTCTATTCTTAATTGTTGTATTCAGATTTATTGTATTTGTAAGTATTGTATTTCTAATTATTCTATTAATAATGATTTGTACTTATCGTATGTTAGTGTGCACTAACATGACCTTATTTATTTGCGGTGTATGGTGGGCGGCGGAAGATGAGTTGATCGACCGGTGGTCGATCGACTCACCGGAGCCGCTTAGCGACCTTGCCCCCACAGATGGGGAGGCGGCGATCGAGCTTACGCCTTCGCTATGCGACTCCCATGAGGGCATGGCGATCGATCCGCGATGGTTCTCGAGGTTAGTTCAGCCACGCAATGTAGTACTCTCAGATTGGGTATGTGCCGCAATTATAACCGGCTATTTTGGTTTCCAAGTTGAGAGCGGTTGGTTTACTACCGTCGCCCGGATAGTGGAGGCGACGATCGCCGACGTAGGACCGACGGTCACCAGACTGCACGACAGAGCTTACTCACGGTCACGGCTTAGTGGACTCACATGCACGGAGACCCACACCTTTCACCTCCCGTGCGGTGAGATGGTTCGACACTAGAGGACGGAGCTACCTCGGTCCGCCTCGCCGGGATGCAAGTGGTTCCGCAGACGCCGACCAGAGTGGCGACGGATATCCTCCACCGGTTCGAGGGCGTGCTACCACCGGAGGCCGGCACACCTTTTCACGATACGCGACGGTCCGACGCAGCGCTATGGCTTCGCAGTTTCACGAAGTTTTATATTTCCCTCTTGATATGTGATTTTCATTTCAATTAACCAACTAATAATTATTTTCTGCAGCCCGAGAGGATGGTAGCTAGAGCTGGAGACTACGTCGTCGCCCGACACTTCGAGGCGTACCTCTTGTGGCTATTCGGGTGGGTCCTTTTCTACTCGTCCCACGGTGACAGCGTCGACAGACACCTGATTCAGTTTGCGAGAACGATCGCCGATGCGGAGATAGAGGAGATCCCGCACTGCTTAGGGACCCGCAGATCGGCCGTGACATATCGGCCCTCAGGCGCGGTGTCGCCGCACAGAGATGAGTCGACTTACCGGTGCCCTCGCTACTCCACCGTGGTCGCTCGAGAGGTTCCAGATTGACGATTACGATGGACCTGCCTTCCTTACGGCAAGAGGTTTCACGCGCCCTCGGGCGATGAGGTTGATCATCCCACGATGGGGACATTGTGGTGTCGATTTACGTGTCAAGATAATAAAACTTAGATTCCTTTTTTAGTGTGCACGTGTTAATCCAACGCTACTCTCTTGTTTTTTTTTGCAGTACCGACGCTCACTCCGGTTACGTCGCACGCTTCGTACCCTGAGTACGTAGCGATGTTCGACCAGCTCACGGATGACCGCATCATTTGGCGCCTCTACCTTCATGAGCTCGTTGAGGCACGCGCACCGCACGGCCTCTCGCCGCAAGGCAGTAATCGCGGACGACGCTGCATCGGTTGACACGACGTCACCGGTGTTCGACGCTCACGCCGAGACGACGCCGCACCACGCTTTTGAGGCGCTTCGTCCGCGGCAGCCTTCCCGGCCCCCATCGGGCGACGCCGCCCCAAAGTCGGTGCACTCGTATGTGTTTCGCCACTACTTTTTTGTGTACTAGCCAATCAGATGTGCCGGGTGTCTTCGGAAGTTACGCTATGCATTTCTTTTTTTCCGTGCACACACGGAAGGGGTTTATCGGCACACGAGCTAGGCAAAGACGATGCTACCTCATGCGGTGCAATGGGTGCAGACTCTTGCCGACGTGGTCGATGAGATCGCCTCACGACCAGAAGCAGATTCACGTGTGTAGTCCTCGGACAACAGTAGCCCTCGACGCTACCGCCTCGCTCGACTATGGAGTCGACGGACGCTCACGCCATTCGACGCACCAACGCTGCCGGCTAGGAGTACTGTGGATAGCCCCTAACCATTTCACGATCCATCTGACATGTGCAACAGAGGAGGCCCGGGGCCACACGAGGAGTAGCACCGCAGAGGGGACCCAAATTAGCTCTTTTATTTACTAGAGTTTGTACTTTTCACCTTATATATTAATCGATATGTTATTTAGTTTTGTTAAATTCAGTGCTATTAAAATATCAACTTTTGCATTCGTAATACCATCAACTATCGTGATCGCCGGACAACATACACAATGATTTATCAACGATCATTTATAAGACTCTCAAAACTAGTCCGTCCGAAGTTCCGACCGAGTAACAAATTTTTTCAATACGATGTGACTACTCACTGCTAGTAGTTTTACCAGGCTGACACGACAACACACGCAATAGCTTTTCCAATATGACAGACTACTCACGCTAGCAATTTTACCAGTCGACACGACAACACACGCAATGTTTTCTCAACGCGACAGACTACTCATCGCTAGCGGCTTTACCAGTCGACACGACAACACACGCAATGCCTTTTTTCAACGGATGTGACTACATCGCTAGCAGTTTTATCAGCCGACACGACAACACGCCATGAAATGACAACACGCTGCAGCCCGCCTTTTCAGAGCACTGGTGTTAGCGGCCCTATATAAGGGCGATAATTGCCCTTTACACCACCCGCCTGCCTTCCTTCCCACAGAGCGAGACCACGAGGAAAGGGTGAACTGAGAGAAAAGAGAAAAGAAGTAGAGGATCAGCCGAACATGCCGAGGCGTGCAAGTGGAAAGGGAAAGGGGAAGGCGAAGGAAGAGGCAGGCATTTCGGCGTGGCCACGCAACATTGTGTACCAGGACCTCCTCGTACCTATCGGGGATGTTCCACCGATGTGTCTGTGCGGAGATCCTTGCAGGCTTATCCACTCTTGGGAAACTCCAACATGGAAGAGGAGGTATTGGATGTGCCGCAACTACGCCTTCGACCTGCCGGAGAAGAGCCTCAGGACTCGGCAGCTGGTAACAATTATACATGTTTCGTAATATTAGTACATAAAACTATGCTAATTTAAGTTTCATGCAATCGCCTCCGCCACTGTGTGAATTTGAGAAGTGGCTCGACGAGGAAATCAACCCCGAGGACCAAAGGCTCCTGGATCAAGCCAATCGAGATTACGACTTCCAGCGGCAGCTTCAACAGCAGCGTGACGCCGCACGCGAGGAGGCACATAGGAAGGAAGCAGAGGAGAAGGAGGCCGAAAGAGAGAGGAAGCGAGAGAGGGCACGTCATGCCAGAGAAGCCCCACCAGAGGCATGGGCGAAAGGAAATGGCCTCGATGCACCCAAGAGATGTTGTTATGCCCGGCCCTAATTTTAAGTTGTAATAAAGTGTATGGACTATGTTATTTTCTCAGAATATCTTATTTCCGTAGTATTATGTAACTTATTTCGTAGTATCATTTTATCATATGTTATGTACTTATGGAATATTGGACCTTTATCATATTTATGGAATGTCATTTGTCTAATTATTTATGGTCTGTGGTTTCAGTATCGCTCATATTGTTCACATACTTATTACGCTTTCTAATATAAATGATGTATTCACTGTTTTAATATGATTTCTCGTGAAATTTGTCATCAAAGATAATGAAGAACAACGAAATTTGCATTATTCATTAGCTCAAATTTTGACCAATAATTAGTTAAATTATGTGCATATTTAATTTACAAAAGATGTATCAATTGATTCATATTTCACCGATCTTTCAATTATTGTTTGTTTCAGAATAATTCATAATATATTATAACACAAATTAAAGGCCAAAGTTTACTTCAAAAGACTATTTCAATTCTAATACGCCTATATTTTCGAATCTGAGGGAGTACGGAGGGCTTCACCATATCGTGAAGGTCATGTGAGTTGCACTCAATTTTTCACAAGTTAGAGAGGGTAGTTTTTCATCGAGAGCTACATAGCGCATAAGGGTAAGGTTACTAATTTGTGGCCCTATTATTTTCTGTAATTTTCCACACAACTTACATTATTTAAAATTGTCGCCATTTCATTTGGCGACAGAGAACTGCAACGACAGGCTCTCTGTCGCCAAATGAAATGGCGACAGAGAGATATTCGCCATTTAAAATGGCGACAAACCCTTTGTCGCCAAATGGACTGGCGATAGAGGGGTAGTTTTGCAATTTTTATTTTCGACGTATTATTTTTGTAAATTTGGATAAAAATAATATTATTTTAAAAAAAATTCAAACCACACAAGTCTCTCAGCCTATAAGAGATAGCCTTACAACCCCAGCCCAACCAAATCCGTAGCACCTAGTTGCCAGAGTGTCTTCTTGTCGACGCAACATTCGCCATGAAACACCGCCACCTCCTCCACAAAATCAGCATGAATCGTCCCTAAAGAGCAATTGCCGTGACCTCCGACTATGGCTCAAGTCCTGGCAATGAGCCAGGATGTCCAACAAACACACTCCTACTCCAACAACTTGTTCAAAACACCGCCAACCTTGGTGCAGCTGTCACCAGGGGTGGAATGGTGATGTCACTTCTCAATCCCAGTTGGGCCAGTTTTTGAGGACTCGGCTTCCCACATTTTCAACTTCATTGGATCCTCTCGATGCCGATGATTGGCTCCGCACCATAGAGAGCAAGCTAATCATCGCATAGTGTGACGACCGGGAAAAAGTGTTGTATGCATCTCACCAGCTGCAAGGAGCTGCAGCAGCATGGTGGGAAAGCCATCAGGCGATGATTCCTGAGGGCCAGGTCATTACCGACAATTTTAAGGAAGCCAGAAGCTCATATCCCGCAAGCCTCGTGGATCTTAAAAGGCGGAATTCCTTGATCTCCGTCAGGGAAATATGTCAGTGATGGAGTATCTTCATCGCTTTAATTATCTAGCTCGTTATGCTACATCTGAGATTACCTCTGAAGCACATAAGATTGAACGTTTCCGAGACAACCTCAATGAAGAAATCAAGTGGACCCTTGTTGTCCATGATATCTATGATTTCCAAACTCTTGTAGACAAGGCCATCCGAGCCGAGTACAGCACTCGGGCTGTCATGGAAAGTCGAAAAAGAAAGTGGATGGCACGAAAGTATGAAAATACTGTTCCTTCAAGGCCTCGTACTGGACAGCCATCCAATTACCGACCCTCTGCTCCGAATCAACCACAAAGGCGTCAAAATCAAGCCCCTCGACCTCAATCTTTTCCTGTTCGTACAACTAATAATGTCAGTGGAAGGCCATCTGGAATTCCAAACCAGGCGGCCAATGTCACTTGCTATCGCTGCAATGAACTTGGGCATTTTGCCAATGCTTGCCCCAAAAAGAATCAGGCTCCATTTCGTCAACCAACTCAGGGAACACCTCAGCGACCCCCAAGTCAACCTTACAAATCTGGAGGTTCACAAGCTCAGAAATTGACTTCTACTCCAATTCAGGGTGCCAATAGCGGTCGCCTTCATCATGTGACCGTCGAAGAAGCAAATGACACGCCCGACGTGGTGTTGGGTACGTTTCCTGTCCACTCAGTACCTACCTTTGTATTATTTGATTCTGGAGCTTTGCATTCTTTTATTTCTAAAAAGTTTATTGAACAACACAACATCAAAACTGATCTTCTTTCCACAAAAATGATGATCTACTCCCCTGGAGCTACTATGAAATCAACCGAAATTTGTCCTGAGGTCCGCATTGAAATAGTAAACAACCGGAAAACAACAACGAAAAACAACAACGAAAAACTCACCTTGCTTTACGGGCGGCGACGGGGAGGCGCGGCGGACGGCGCGCATGGGCGAGGAGACAAAGACGGGGCGTGGGGAGGCGGCGGCGTGGCGCGAGGTTATGGGCGGTGCCGCCACGGGAGGGCGGCGAATAGTGGCACGCAGGTGGACAGCGGCAGCGGCAAGGGTGAGGGCCGATGGGCGCGGTGGATGTGTGCGGCGCTGGGGCGAAGCGGCAGGACAAGCACCGGTGGATCGCACGCGCTGGGCAAGCGGCAGCAGACGGACGACAAAGCGGCGGCGAGGAGGCAGCGCAGCACGATCAATCGAGGCGGCGCAACGCGAGCGAATGTCTACGCGAGGGACGGCCACGGGGCTTATTACGCCTTATTTTCGTCGGCTAGTCTGGCCGACGAAAGCAATTCCTACGTGGCAGGGTTAGGTTTTTTTCGCCGCCGTGGTCGACAAAAATAGTTCTTCCCGCCACGCGGCATAAGACGAATGGGTTGAAAGTTTTCGCCGCCGTAAAAGCCGATTTAAAACAATTTGAAATTCAACGCCGCCAGTATAACAACTATTTTCGCTTTCCGCAAATGCATCGACGAAAAGATTTATTTTCGCTTATTGTTGGCTTTAGCCGACGAAAATAAATATATTTTTATCGGCTTGACTTAGACCGACGAAAATATAATATTATTGTCGTCAGCTTGTGTAAAGCCGACGAAAACATCGTGGGCCGACGAAAATATAATATTATTGTCGTCGGCTTGTGTAAAACCAACGAAAACATCGTGGCCGACGAAAAATTGTCATTTTCTTGTAGTGAGTTCTGTACTCCACTAAAAATTTTCACCATGAACATGACAAAACAAGTAACCATCAATTCATTATAGGTATTGCCATCAAGCTTGGTGCTGGTTTGGGAATTCTACGTCTTGGCTTGACAGCAACATTTCTATTCTGTTGATGGATTAAATACGTTCAGAAGCGCTTGCGTAGAAAGTATTTCCGAAAGAACCAGCCGTATCATCCGATGAAAATGCGAGTGATAGGACAATGATTTTCTCTATGGAGGAGCTAGAAAAGACAACAAACAACTTTGATCACACACATATCCTTGGTCAGGAAGGGTATGGCATGGTCTACGAAGATATCTAACCTGAGGTTTTTCAGTGAGTCCTATTCATACGTCATCGACTCATACATACCCAGATGCGAGTGACAAGACTATGATCTTCTCTTTGAAGGAGCTAGAAAAGGCAGCAAACAACTTTGATCACACATATCCTTGGTCGTGAAGGGCATGGCATGGTCTACAAAGGTATCTTAACTGAGGTTTTTTAGTAATTAAGTTCTATTCAAACGTCATTGACACTTATACCATGTGTTTGTGTTATTACGTATGATTCAGGGGAACCATCAAATCGATCCATGCATGATTATTACATTCATATGGGTTTTATATTGATTCGAAGTTCGTTGTCTCTGTAAACTTGCGGAAATATGTACTCACGATCTATATCAATTCAAACCAAGAAAAATATGTGTAAGATTATGTTCTTTCTTATTCTTATATGCACAATTTTTCTTCTTTTAGTCAAGCACTAACTGCTACTTTTAAGTCCCTTTCTTTACATGAAGAGCCTTTTATGTGAGATGAAAATATTATACTCCTAATGAAAAATCCTTCTAGCAGTCCAGATTTAGATTCGTGTGCTGATTCCTTTATTACCTCCAAATGTTTTATTTGGGATGCTGTTACAACGCACAGACACCTTACTAAAGGACATGATCCGGAGGCAACGAGAAGAGGAGGCGCAAGAGAAGTTACCAAGGATGGATGGAGAAGACGAACACGCTTGGCATCCATCGACTAAACGAGGGAAGACGGCGAAGAGTTGGAGGAAGCGGCGGGGATGGAGATGGAGGGCACACTGGCACCGTCCACGGTGAAGCGATGAACCCAAGGGGAGGGGTGGCCGGCAATAGTCACCGAAGCCAATTGGATCGAAAAAGCGGAGATAGCAAGACGTGTTACTTGTCTTTCTTTCTTTCCCCACACAGTTATATTACGATGCTGTATTGTATATACATATACACATGTGCTAGGCTGCTAGCTATATTATATAGTATATGCTTTCTCCAAAACTATGCTTGCATGGTCTAAGCATCGATTGAAACTTCTCAAGTTAATTTCAGGGGCTAGACTTTCACACTAGCTCGTGCAGTAGTAGTTGCAATACTGCCGGTCCGGCGGGGATGATGGGCTTCCTTGATGTGGCGGCACTGATTTGTCTGCTGCTCCTACAATTTGCGTGTACAGGTGCTCCAACGGTGCAAGCATCCGGCGTCCTAACAGGTCGAGATGGCAATGGGACTCTTCCCTCTGCCACCTCGCTCGCCGGCTGTACAAGGAGATGTGGCGGAGTAACCTTCGACTACCCCTTCGGCGTCGGCCCCAACTGCTTCCGGGCCCCCGACTTCGAGCTCATCTGCAGCAACGCCACGGAGCCCCCAAGTCTCTTCCTCCGTGACGGCGTCACCCAGGTCGTGGACGGAACGACGATTGGTTCTTCTACATCGGGTAAGAAGGACCTACCGGCTACAATTCATCTGCATTTTTTTAGTCTTTGAATTAAGAAGATTAACGTACGATGTCCGCTTTCAGATGGAAAAAATAAATAAAAAACCGAAGTTCGACAATCCCAACGGACAAACCAAGACATATTATCTCACTAAACCAACACAAACTGTAAAAAAATCCTAGGATATATGCATGTTATCTCACCGATCGATCTAGTCAAATCATATTTTGAGTGTTTATAATTAATTAGAAAATGTTCTTGTGTTTTAGTCCTGGGCGCTGTTCTCTTTGTATTTTTGCGCGCTTCAGTTAATCTAGGCATTCGTGCGCCCTACTGACTCTTACTAGTCTTCACTTCCAGATAAATTAGCACTAATATTTGGGTAATTGCGATACTATAGAGGAGGATTTAAGAGGGATTAGCAGAGAATAGAGGCAGATTTGAGGAAGAAGGGGACAGACAACAGTAGCCAGAGGGAGCATGCCAAAGGCGATTCTGATCTGTTCAACCCCTCGTGAGTTCTGATTGCCAAAAACTTCCTCATGTGCCGCCGCTTGGTCGAGCTACACAACCACTAAAAATGGCCCATTGATCCCATAGAAGTTTGTAGCCGACTACATGTACGTGACTCTGATCAGTCATTTGTGTGCTTCAATCCTTGTTACGCTCCTGCATATATAATATTACTCAACATGTCACCCTCTTTATTGTTTTGGTTAGAAATAATAAACCCTCCTTTCGATCATATATAGGATTCAACGTCGACTTCTCCGATGACATCCCCATGAAACCCAGTGTCGCTGTGTACAACGTGTCATGGAAAAATCCTTGGATGCCTGACGTGGATGTGGTGGAACTACGGGTCACTGGCTGTGACTTCGATGCATACGTGATCCGTGAGCCTGCCTCCAACACGCGCCGGGACATGGTTTGTACGATTACATGCCCTAGCGAATCGATCATGGACGGCAACGGTACCGGATGTTGTTCATTCCCATTTTACTGCCCAAGTGAAACATTGCAGATTGTCCCGCACGAGCGCCGCGAAGCGCAGCATCCTAACAGAATCAACGTAGCTACTAACAACAGGATAACGCTATTTTGGATGATCACCGATCAACCCACATGCGCCGACGCCTTGCGTAACAGCACCGACTATGCTTGTGTGAGCAGCCACAGCAACTGCCAAGAGTTCCAAGGTATGATGTTCTCTGGTTACTGGTGCCGATGCGACACGGGGTATCAAGGCAATCCATATGTACTTGATGGCTGCTCACCTGATGAAGGTAACTTTTTTTATTGACTTTGTTCCAACAACCCTATAAACATAACACATTTGTTAATGGTTAAAATGATGGATTTTCCGCTCAAAACAGGATACAGTCCATTTCCACAAAAGGCGAATTGCGACCGATCATGTGGGAGCATAAGCGTTCCATTCCCATTCGGCCTAGAAAAAGGCTGTTCTGCGAGGGCACAATTTCAGCTCAACTGCACGAACGCAACGACCTCCAGCCTCCAGTTCCATGACAATTTCGATGACCAAGTTCCCGTGTCCAACATAAATATCACCGAGGGGCTGATGGGTATTAAAGGCGTCACAACAGGCTACATCCAAGGTAGCCTCTTCAGTAATTCTACAGGCTCTGAAGATTATTACTGGGCCGTCTCCTTTCTTACATGCCAAGAGGCGCAGCAGAATAGCTCTACATATGCATGCGTCAGTGTCAACAGCACATGCTTGGGCGTCAACTCAACAGATGATGATTACATTGGTTATCGATGCAAATGCATGCCTGGCTTCGATGGAAATCCATATATCACAAATGGTTGCAAAGGTTGTCTCTCTAAAATACACACTGAGCATGCAAATCTAATAGATAGAACAGCACCATTCACTCTCCTTTGATAGATTTCTCTCTCATCGTACTAATATACTAATATGCGATTGCAGATGTTAATGAGTGCGACGCTACACCAGACATTTGTAGAGGATTATTATGCCATAACACTATAGGAGGTTACTCTTGCTGCCCGGATAAAACGGAGTATGATCCAACAACAAAGATGTGTAGTACTCCGGTAAAGAGCCAAAGAGGTCTTGTATTAGGTGAGTTCTGTACTACACTAAAAATTTCACCATGAACATGACAAAACAAGAAAAGACTGACCAACATAACCATCAATTCGTTGTAGGTATTGCCATCGGGCTTGGTGCTGGCTTGGGAATTCTACTTCTTGGCTTGACAGGAACATTTCTATTCCGTAGATGGAGAAAAAACGTCCAGAAGCAATTGCGTGAAAGTATTTCCGAAAGAACCAGGGTCTTCTTAGAACAATTAATATCATCCGATGAAAATCTGAGTGACAAGACTAAGATTTTCTTTGAAGGAGCTAGAAAATGCAACAAACAACTTTGATCACACACATATCCTTGGTCGCGGAGGGCATGGCATGGTCTACAAAGGTATCTTATCTGATCAACGTGTGGTGGCCATAAAAAGTCTATGGTCGTTGAGCAAGGTGAGATCAATCAATTCATCAATGAAGTTGCCATCCTTTCACAAATAAACCACCGCATATTGTAAAACTTTTTGATGTTGCCTTGAAGTCGAGGTTCCACTACTAGTGTATGACTTCGCTCCCAACGGTTCATTATTTGAAATCTTACGTTCTAGTTCAAATAGTGATTTCCTTTGTCTTGGGATGATTGCAAGAGGATTGCTGCAGAAGCTGCTGGAGCCCTCTGTTATCTCCACTCTGCAGCTTCAATATCGGTCTTCCATCGTGATGTGAAATCTTCTAATATACCTCGATGCAAACTACACAGCTAAAGTTTCAGACTTCGTGCTTCAAGACTGGTTTCTATTGACCAAACTCATATTGTCACAAATGTGCAAGGCACGCTTGGGTACTTGGATCCAGAGTATTGTCATACCGGAAACTAAATGAGAAGAGTGACGATACAGTTTTGGTGTGGTACTTCTAGAGCTACTTAGAAGGAGCCCATTTTTACAAATGAGTCTGGTACAAAGCAGAACTTGGCTAATTATTTTCTCGAGGAGCAAAAGGTAAGGCCAATAAGACAGATAGTTGCTGCTCAAGTGCGTGAGGAAGCAACCGAGGAAGAGATAAACAATGTTGCCTCTCTTGCCGAGATGTGCTTGAGGCCCCGAGGTGAAGAAAGGCCTACGATGAAGCAATTGGAGATGGCATTGCAGTCTCTGCGAATGGAAATGTCAAACAGACGCGATGTTGCTCAAGGAAATGATAAAGAGATGCAGCCGTTGCAGCGTGCAAGAGCTCAAGCTAGTTGTCAGCCAGCGATGGCTATCAACTTGGGGGAGCGAGCTAACGCTGCATCTCAACAAATCCGATGCTACAGCTTGGAGCAAGAGTTCATGGCATCTGCTGAGCTACCACGCTAAATGATTTCATTGACTTCTCAATGCTGATCCTCCGCCATATCATAGTCCAGTGAGGCTATTTTGAAGTTTCTATTTTAATGTGTATTACCATCTGTTACCCTGTAGTGCACCTGTTCCTTGATCGAGGACTTGTTCTGAATAAGTTTCATGTGCTCATTACATGCCGCTACTTTTGTGATGTGTATTACAATTGTTTTACCACCATGGTTATTTTGGGTCGCGCATGTGCCTGCCTGGTGCTAATCGTATGCAAAACGCTACTAATTAACTTATAGCATCTACAGTCGTAAATCAAAAGGAAATGGCACAAATTATTTACCAGATGAGCAAACTAAGGGTGTGTTTGATGTAATGATCTCTATTTTTGCATAAATGCAATGCAAAAATGAGAATCTCATATGCATTCAGTATTAGTCCCATGATTAGTGGCTAGTATACACATTTACAACAATTGGAATCACAATCGACATCATGATATAAAAGAGAAAGCTATTTATACATGGTATTTTACAATTCGAGTATTTAAATATAGCAAGAAAAGAAGCAAAATCTTGTAGTGTACTCATCTATGCCGAGGCAACTAACAAGGCATAAATCTCTAGAAAGATCGCATTATTAAAATTCCTCAGAACTCTGTGACAAAAAGATATTCTTCGAAGTTTCGCTATCTTTTCCACCTAAAACAACATAATAAGTAAGGTTGAGTACTTTCGTATTCCGCAATATATAAGGTGGTATTTGCAAGTGCAGTAATGCAGGTAATATCAAATGAAGCTTCTAAGGTTAATTTGCATAAAGCAACATTTAATTTGTAAGACAAGCTATAATTTAGAAATAGAATTTGTAAAAGCAAGTTTGACTGATAAGAAATAAGTAAAGTATAAATAATACTCACAATCCTTCACAGATAACAAATCAACCAATTCCTGCCAATCTGTGACATAACCACAATCTTTGCCAAAACAAGACACAACAGGTGAAAATCATCCCATTTTGAAAATAATAAAACAATTAACTATTTGATGACGCTACCAAGTGCCTTTGACCATAGGCGAACTAATCGATTAGATTTATACTCGCAGAGGTGTACATGCCTTTACCCACAAGAAATGATCATCTCTTTGTGCAATAAGAATTGACACACTTCCTTTGGTGTGCCGCAGAGAGATCATAACATAACCGCTACATTACCTAGACTTAACTTTGCACTAACCCAAAGGACGTGAAACCCTTGCTATCACTACTACGTAACCAGCTATCACAAGCGCTCAGAATCCCTTTACAAGCGTTTTATAATCGCTTTAAGCAATCACAGTGATACCCGCTCGGTATGACAAGCGGTTGCTCGAACCGCCAGGCCGTGGCACCGTAAGCGGTTGGGAACGTGTCCAGAAGGCCAGTAGCCGCCATTTGGGGACGCCACAAGCGTTCGTGTTACAAACCGCTAGGAGAACGATATTCAAGCGGTTAGTATTACGAACCGCTAGGAGAGCAAAGATCGTGTTGTTGGACTCACCAACCGTTGTGGAGAGAGTTTTCGATTATATGCATTATAGAATATGTTCTACAAAGTTTTTGTATATCGCTTTTGACCGTGAAATTAAATATGAGTGGAGGAGTTTTTTATGTAATTAAATATATATTACATATGCATACTCATACACATGTTCACATGCTAGCTCAAGACACAAAAAACGAACTTAATAGTGTAAAAATGGACAAGTACATACACGCAACCGACGCATAAGTTTGAATGATGAAAAATGATTATCGAACTCATTTGTTGCATGCGCCACTCTTTATGTCCTTGGTCGACGTGGATGTCGCATCGCCAGCGGTGTCCAACGCAGAAACCTTACATGGAACTCGCCATTTGGAGATACAACCTCGCTGACAAGGAAGCCGATAAGTTGTTCTGGAGGCGCGACCGGTGAGGCGGAGCACGTTAACGTGCTCATCGATGTTAATGACAATTAATTGCGGAAGTATATAAATATCCGATCACATGCAATTAATTAAAATGTAAGTTGTAGCTAACAAATTGACATGCATATACTAACCTCAAAGATAATGTTCCACGCCGCCATGGATAAAACTTTGAATATAGTGGAACACGAGTAGCCACATAAGTTGTTTCCAAATGCCGGGCGCTTAACCTTCACGGGAGAAATTTTAGAATATCGATGAAGAACTGATATGGCGATGTATATTAATAATAGTTTTGTAGTACGACTGAAAGTGCTTACTATGACTTCAATTCTTTTCTCGAATTCTCCTTTTGCTTCTTCTTAAACTTTGCAAATGTCTTGTTAAGGATGTTAATGAACCATTGGTATTTTTGGACGGATTCCTTCTTGAGTCATAAACCGTAATCCCGCCGTTGTCAAGCTCGATGACTAGAAGGATCCAAAGAAACCTATTCGTATATTGCAACATATGGATAAGTAGCTACTCGTGACTATCAATGGCTTAAGAAATACAAGAACAAGAGGTTTGTGAGAACACGACTTGAAGTTGAAGGGCGTATATGTACGGTTTGTAGTGTTGTTTCAACAATGCATGCAAAAGGTATTCCTCAAGTAGCTGCTTTTGCTTGTCAACAGATGACCAGATTTTCTCGCTGACAATCTCTGGGTCGATGAAGCCAACGCTCTGCTTGCCCGCCTTTACATCGTTGTATCTCCATTCTACATAAGAAGGATAACTAAGTTAATTAGATTTTCAATTTTGTGGTGCGGAGGAAGCAAACGGTAAACTTAGTAGATCGACACTTACGCACACCAGCAGAGACATGAAAGACACGCTGACCTCGCCTCCTTGGTACACATGGTACAAGTCATCGAATTCCAACCATAGTTCTCGGATTGTTCCCGCGAAGAAATACTCATCTTGGAAACGAGGAGGAACATTGTATATCCTTTAGATGCCCTTTCCATGTACCATTCATGCATTTGACGATCTTGGTTGGGAGATCTTTATATCCTTTGGATCAATTAGCGCTTGTCAACTCATACTTCCATTTGATTGGTGCCATTATTGGAATATCCCGGTCTAATGATTTGAGTCCCGCCTCCTTCAGAATGCCATTTTCTCAACTCCTCAAAGACTCACGATCTTCCACTTTTTCTTTCTTTCCGCCAAGGAGCCCGTGTATTTTTCATCGTAGCCTTCTTATTGTCCTTTGTAGTCGCCATCACAGTGTGGCGCGCTGCCCGCATGACCGAAAGTGCTTCACGCTTTTTTATCTATTTTAACCTTGGCTCGCTTTTGGCGAAGTCGCTCGCCACATCCGGCTTTACGGATAAATTAGCTCCTCCGCAGCAGTCATATGGCCTCTTTGGCGTTGTTTTGACATTCTCGTCGGCGCCGGATGCCGATTTCGTGGGAGGAGGTGCTAGTGTGATCTTCCTTCGACATCGAGCTTTTCCTGGGAGATGCCGAGGCGTGGGACCGGAGATGTTGGGTGCTTTTACTTTCAAAGTGGCGGTGGCGGCGAGTCGGGCTTTTTGGAGCGGAGGTGAAGGAGGCGGCTCGACCATCGGGAAGCATTGCGTGCAAAGCGACGCCGAGGAGTCGTGGGTTGTCGGCGTGGAGGAGGCGTGCTTGCTCTCGAGCCGCTCAAATTATGGGCCTCTCTTGCCGGAGATATAACCTCCACACCATCCGGAAATATGATGTACTTTTTGCGCCATAGGATGAATAAAGCATGGAGGGCTCGCCCAAGGTTGGTCACCTCGCCGCCCCTGTGAATATCGAGAACGAGATCTTCGGCCCCCACCACCTCTTCCACCGTGACCTTGGAGTATCCGGAGGGTATCTCGTTGCGATGGAATGTCCGCCCGCTTCCACCGGATAAGCCATGCCGTAAGCCACCTTGAAGGAGAGGTTACGATATCAATGTGTAGCTCGACCGGCGCATTTAACCTTGATGCTGTCCACGGATGACGGGCGCGGGTCGCTCACATAGGCCACGGCGACGCCAAGAATCGCTTTTGGCGCGGTCTGATCGACGGATTCGCGCCGCTCAACATTGGTCGAACGTAGTGCTCCTGGGTCGCTCATTGCTTCGACACTTTTTGTGACCAGTCATCGATGGAAGCCTTCGAGCTCTAAGCTCTTCCTCCAATCGGCTCACTCTACCTCGATCTCTCCTCTTGCTTCGCCCCGACTCGTAAGTGCTTGAGTCTTTGGCAAAGCCGCGCCTCCATGGCACCTTCCCCGAAACCTCGTGTCCGCCCCGTGCTCGTGGTTTTGAAGGGCATATGTTAGCTCGTTATTCTCCTCGTCCGTCTGCAAGAAGGATCCTCGACCGAGTCTCGCCGATTGCTTCGCAATCCTTTCACCAACTTCTCGGATCGCGGTGCCATCACCAAGCTACCATTATCAGCAAGGCTGCCCTGCGACCCAATAACCATTGCGCATGCGGGCTCCCAATTCGCCAGTATAATATCGTGGCCGCCAAGCTCATCTTCCCGCTTGTCCCATTTCTTTGCAATTTTGATGTAACCACCGGTCCCGAGATGGTGGTGGTATTTTTCTTCCGCATTCACCTTGTTTTTCTCTCGCAAAGATGTCCTGTGATCCCACACCTTGTACTCCTCGAAGCATCCCAATGATCGGCCACTTAGGAAATTTATTGAAGTCCGCCTTTCTCCTTTGTCGATGTACTTATGGGTGAGGGACGACTTCCACCGCCGAAAGGAAGTTGCCATCTTCTTCAAAGCCCATCTCTTGGCCTTCGTCAGATCCTTCTCGAAAAGTGAAATTTTCCTTTATATCATTCCAGAGCGCCTTGGTAGCCGCAGGACTTCGCCCATTTCTTGATGTCGATTGGGACGTGATCCTCACGTGGTAGCCGCAAGCGCTGTTGAAAGGCCCAATTGTGAATCCGGCTAGCAGACTCGCCATTGCCGACTTCAATTATCACGCATTTTGTCGAAGGCTTTGTTAGGTCCTCTGCTCATTCCGGATCGGTGGCCAATGAGGTACCGGTCGATACACAAACACATATAATATGAATGATTTTAGAATAATTAAATGTTTACGGTGAATTTATAATGGGTAAGAGTATACCTTGGTACCAAGGTTAACGGCCTCATCGACAGCGTCAGCCAAGAAGAACATCGTGATTTTCCGCATCGCTGATAACGGCCTCATTGGCTAAGACGCTACCCAAATGCGAATGGTCTCAAACAATGATTTTCCGCTTCATCGTATTCCTGTCACCACGCCTTGGTGTCGCCATCTAGAGTAGAGCAAATCTCGAGGCTTAGATTATATACTTAAGACAAGATTGTTGAGAACAATTCGAGGCTTAGATTATATATGAACTTTCTCGATGCAATCATATACTTACACATTTCACATGATACATATACAATTGACAATTCACATATACTTATACATTTCACATATACTTACACATTTCACATAGACTTACACATTTCACAAGATACATATACAATTGACAATTCACATATCCTTACACATTTCACATAGACTTACACATTTCACAAGATACATATACAATTGACAATTCATATATATTATTTGTTTAATAAAAAATAACGAATCATTCTTATTCCACACTAATAAGGAATGATTCATTAATTTTTTATTCAGAAATTTTACCGAGTGTACGCCTTCATCTCGACCAAATTTCAACTGAATAAAGGATAGATTGTGATTACGCCCCTGTGGCATAAATAAAGAGGAATGTTAATGAATCACCGATGGAGAGCAGGAAAACTAAATCATCGACAACAATTTAGCAACTATTGTAGTAAAAAATATATGAAGTGCTAGTAAAAAATATAATAACAATTTAGCAACAATTGTTGAAGGGAATATGTATGAGTGATAACTCTAATGGAGAGAAGGGAATATGTATTGTGGAGAAATGGAATCCAAGTATTAGTCAGTAGGATTAATCACATGCATCTGCATGGATTAATTTTACTTCCACCGCTACAATGTGACAAAGGAGAGATTAATATGTGAGCAGGGAGTACTACTCGGCCGGCTCGCTTCTCATCCGCCGACTACTACTCCCTCCCTCCCGCACCGACCATAACACATGAACACTAACAGAACAAAAAACCATTTCATAGCCATCCATTCAACACTCCTTGTGGGCACTAATCACAACACTTCATAGCCATCCACTAATCACAAAGACAACATAAACACTCCTTGTGGGCATTTCACCAACACCTTGTGTGCATAAAAACAGAGAGAGCAGGAGGGGCGCCGCTGCACTCTAGGATCTCCGGGTCCCGGGTGGAATGGCGGGCGGCGCGAGCGGTGGCAGAGGAGGTCCTGACAGGTGGCGCTGGCCACTGGGACTCACTGAGGTGGCGAACCGAGAAAATTTGGGTTGTGAGGAAGCGGGACTTAGAAAATTTGGGGTGTGAGGAAGAGCGGCAAGATGAACTTTATATAGGGCACTCATTTTCACAAGCGTTGGTAATAACAACCGCCAGTAGAAGTCTCAAGCGTTAGTATTATCAACCGCTTTAAAGAGGACTTCTACAAGCGTTAATATTACTAACCGCTATGTAACGCATGGATGGGCGACAGTGAAAGTTTTATGTAAGCGTGTGGTATTACCAACCGCTTGAGAGGGTTTTTCTGCCGTTCGTAATACCAACCGCTTGTAAACGTGCCGACCGCTAATATTAAAAACAATACGGGCCCACATAGCTCGATAAGATCTCTTCTCCTCGGCTAGCGCGTGGCGCTTGAGTGTACGGCTCAACCACCCTGTTCAACCACGCCATGCCTTGCCATTCTTTTTTTTATCGTGGCCTTCACAAGTGGTTGGTATTACTAACCGCTTGTAGATCGTGATTTACAAGCGGTTCTTACTACCAACCGCTTGTAGAAGTTGGTAGAGCTTAAACTCTCTAAGTCCCCGCATGCACTCTCCCACACCTTCAAATTTTCTAAGTCCCAAGCGCCTCTCTCGTCAGACGCCCCTCCCCCTCTCTCGCTTTCATGCCCACAAGGTGTTCGTGAAATGCCCACAAGGAGTTTTGTTGATATATTCATGTTGGAGTAAAGAAAAATATTGTTGATGGTAATTTGTTTCACTCTTTGAAGCAATTAATTCATGTCGACGGCTTCATCAAATGGCGAGACGAAGAGACAACTAGAGGCATTGCGGATGAAGCTATCGTGTCCTCGATGCGAGATCCCAGAATGTGTTCACCTCCGTGACATCCAAGAATCCATCCCGAGTGTTCATGAAGTGTTCAATATGTCGGTAAGTTTTTGAAGTTATTCATTTGTTCATATTCCTTGACTTTCACCTTCCGCTCCATTCTTTTCGCTTGAAGGGCACAAGATGTCCAGATATAAAGTAATGATAAAGCCACCATAGTCTTGAAAATCTTGCAATGCAAATTGTCTGCATTACAAGAAGATTTGTCGCCAAGGAGAGAGTTCACAGATCCCATACTAGTGTCTATAAGAGGGAGAGATGCACATCCCACGCTTCGATGACAACAAGAGTATTAAAAGCTAGAAGAAAGGATGGAAAGAGTAGAGGACATGCTAAAGAAATTAGTTAATATAGCTATCATTGTAATGTTGCTCTTTTAGTTAATATAGCTATCATTGTAATGTTATAAATTTCACACGCTTTTGGGGTTTTTGTATGGGAATTTATGAGCTAACTATGCTAAGCTGAATTTCTTTTTATGGTAAAATTTACGCAATTCTTTCATAGAGTGGATATAAATTTTCAGGTTTTGTTCTCATTTTAAAATGTGTACAAATGGTTTTCAAGCTTTGTTTTCATTTTAAAATTTGTATAAATAATTATGTACAAGCAATGTTAAACATCAACATATCAACATGATCATATGGAATAATTTGTATACAAGTAGTACATCTTAAGTCTTCGCTTTACAATTGTTCCTTCGTTATGATCGTGACGTATGTAAGGAGCATCGACATCATCGCCACGCAGACGCTTATGTCGACATCAACTCGAAAAGGAGGGAGCTCGTCGAATCGACCATACTCTTCCTCGCTTGGTGACGTTCTCAACTCCTACAATCCTTCGCTTGCCTTGGAGAACCACATGTCGCTTTGGCATTACCTTTTGCTTGTCCTTCGCTTTAGGTTTGCTTGACATGTCCATTACATAGAAGACCGGATCACATCGTCATGAGAACAAACGGTTCGCGCCTTATAGCCGACTCGTGAGATCCACGGTTGTCATGCCGATTTGTCGACCTTCACACCGCTTTGGAGTCACTTGACCCATTGGCACTTAAATAGAGGGACCTTCAGAGGTCCATAGTCGAGCTCCCATATTTCTTCTATGAAACCATAATATGTGTCCAACTCGCCACCGTTGTCTTCTGCGGCTATACGACAATCACTGCTCGTTGGTGCCCTGTATCCCGAATCGTGTAGAATGTGTAACCATTGATCTCATACCCCTTGAATGTCACGATTTCTTGTGATGGTCCCCGAGCCAAGCTGCTCCAATAGTTCATCGCTTGACCCTTCCTCAAGGATGTACTTCAGAGCCACCGAAAGAATCCATGTGCTTCTGGTTATCCAACTCTCTGCTCTTCCCTGTGAACTCGTGGGCGAGACACTCTTGTGTCAAGGACATAGGGGCGACTATAGTTGATTGCTTCGTAATGTGGAAATGTGCTTGCTTGAATGCAACAAGATCATTGCATGCAATCGATTGCCTTCCTATTGTCCTTTGCCCCGTAGCCTCCTCTCGTGTCGTGATATGGGGACGCCGATAGGATTTAGATCATTCATGTAATCCACACAAAACTCTATCACCTCCTCCACACGTAGCTCCCGGCAATGCAGCCTTCCCGGACGCCGAACGGTTACGGACGTATTTTGAGGACACTCATGTACCTCTCGAAGGAACATGTTGTGCAGATACACCGGTCCGAGGATACCTATCTCCTTGACAAGGTGAACGGTGAGATGAACCATGATATCAAAGAATGCAGGAGGAAAGATCATCTCGAGGCTAACCAAACTTTGTACCACATCGGCCTCCAACTTAGGCGCTTTAGCTGGTTCGACAACCTTCTGCGAAATGGCGCTCAGAAGGAACATAGCTTTGTGATTGTCCCCCGCACCCACTCTGGCAAGATACCGACAGCCTACCGGGAGCAATCAGTCATCAACACAAGGCGCCATGGATTTTAGGCCTTGGAGTTTGTTCTTCGTGTTTACGTAGTCTCTTTACATTTGAGGAGTATCCGTAGGACCTTCACACTGCTCAAACACTCAATCATGCTTTTTTTTTCTTCTTTGCTTGGAGTGTAGCTCGCAGGATGTAGAAAAGTTGTTTTGTCCCTTCTTTGTTTTTCTGATGTAGGTCACTCCTCACCTCCATGTCTTCAAGGTCCTTCCGAGCTTGCGCAGTATCTTTCGACGCCATACATATCTATGTAGCCTAGCAGTGTTCAAGCAAACATTTTTCGTGATGTGCATGAAGTCAAGCGAGTGACTTAACCTCCAAATCTTCCCAATACGGCAGTCCCAAAATATTGATTTCTTCTTCCATGTGGGTGCATGACCATCCTCGCTCGCATGTATGCTTCCAAGACCCTTCCCAAATACTACTTTCAGATCCTTTATCATAGCAAACACAAGTCGCCTATTACGATGCCGAGGCTTAACACGACTTCTGTTCCCTGTTAAATTTATCGCTTTTCCACCTCAAAGCATGACTGCCAGAAGAAACTGCGGTGGCCCATGTACACACACTTCCGAGAGTTTTTCAGTACATGCAATCCGCTTCATCTATGCACCTGGTGCGAGCTTTAAACCCTTTGACAGCTTTTATTGACAGTTATCGAGAGCGTGCCAATCGCTGATTGTTACAAACAACAATGCACGCAGTTGAAATACTCTTTTGTACTCATCCCAAACCCGCATACACCATCCTCCCACAACTTCACAAGGTCTTCAACCAATGGCTTCGTGTAGACATCGATGTCGCTTCTGTGTTGCTTCGGCCTTCGATCAACAATGGCATCATGATGTACTTCCGCTTCATGCACAACCATGGAGGAATGTTATAGATGCAAAGCGCCACGTGCCAAAAGGCGGATGTCGCTCAACCGACCGAAAGGATTCATCCCATCGGTGCTCAACCCAAACCTTATGTTTTCGACCATTTGCAAAGTTCGTAAGCCCGATCTACTTTCCTCCATCGCGAGCCATCCGCAGGGTGTCTAAGCATCCCGCCTTCCTTACGCTTCTTCGCATGCCAACGCATCATCTTGGCATGACCTTCGTTAGCAAACAGACGCTTCAACCGGGGATCACAGGAAATACCACAATACTTTGGCCGAGTTCTCTTCTTCAGACGATTCCCATCTAATTCACACGATCACACGCTGCACCTTATAACGGGATTCTTCGCACACCGACAAACCTCCAAATCGGCATACTCATTGCGACACAGATACAATCGTAGGACATGCGGTATCTTCCGTGACTTGCAATCCTAAAGGGCGAGGACTCCGCTTCGCTTCATAATGAGATCTCGTAGAGTGTTACCTTCCGAAGCAACTTCTTTACGAAAGTGATAACAAACCATTGAATGCCTTGTCCGACACACCGCTTGTGGCCTTCCATTGCATGAGTTCTAGTGTAGTACGCAGCTTTTTGTGGCCCCGCCCACGCTTTGGGTACAAAGCGCCTTCGGGTCCTCTACCATGCTCAAACTTTGTATTGTCTTTCCTCCGTGAACTCTCCTCTCCATCACGGAGCATCCGATCTAACTCATCATCGCCATACTGCCGATCAGATCTTCCACGGACCCATATTGAGTGGTGTCCCAGATACCGCTATTCTATCTTCCTCTTCTTCATCTTCTTTATCATCTTCCCGTCAATCGCCTATTTCTCCATGGTGGGTCCAGCAGAGTATAGTTTGCAATGAAACCTCTCGTGATCACATGGCTCATAACCATCCATCGCTCGGAGTGCTCCTTCTCATTCTTGCAGCTTACACGATGGACAACGATGAAGCTTCCTCGAGGCAAAATGCAACTACCGGGTCGAGAAACTCCTTCATGCCATCTCTGAACTCTCTTGACCGACGGTCCGCATTGTACATCCATTGCGGTTCATCTACACCAATAAAAATAATAACAACATCTATCACAATATTTAATTAATTAAAGCTAACTATGTCTAATAGTTTTGTATTTTTAATCATTCTCGATTCTTTTAACTAAAGCCAACTAATTATTTCTAATCTTGCTGCATTTTTTAAAATAAAACTAACTAATTGTTACATGTTCATGCAAACCTTTTCTATCATCCGCATTTTAATTTTACTAAATAAAAATTATTTTTACCTTTTCCCCACCTTTGTAATTTTTCATCGTTTCACATTTATTGCATTTCATTCCATACACCAAACAATATATCGCTTTAAGAACAAAAAAATAAGCCAACAATGTAAACAATACTAATAATTCCCACAAGAACAAAACATGATTTCTCAACATCCAATGCACAAAAAATATATATATATGGGGAGAAGGATGTCAAGAACATATTACTCACCTTAGAAACAATTAATTCCAAGCTAATAACCTCAATTGAAAATTTTGGCAAGACCTCCCCCATGAATCGCTATCGCCCACCACTCTGTCTGTCTGCAGGCGAGCTCGGGAGGAAGATGGGGTTTAAATGCGCTGGCGGATTTGGGTCTGCCACAAGCGGTTCTACACACTAACCGCTTCGATCTCCACCTATAGAAGCGGTTCGAGTTTTGAACCGCTTAGATATCTAGAAGCGTTCTAAACACTAACCGCTTTAAAGATGGGACTCCAAAGGGGTTCGTGGTCAAGAACCGCTTTAGAGACCTCTCCGCCTGCTGCCCACTTAACCGCTAGGCACGAGAGCACAAGCGGTGCGCACTTAACCGCCAGATAGACCGGTTGCAGAAGGCCGGTTCTCAGAGTAGTGTATGGTAGAAAAAAAGCATAAATAAATAAAGCATAACAAATTTCTCCCTATATTTAGATCAACAACATAGGCGCGCTTACTACAAAACATCTATCTTCTCATAGCAAAGCGTACACCATTGTACCGACATGTATTTACCCACACTGAGGTGTGGAAGCCCCTTACAAGCAAATCTAGAAAAGAGTGCTTGTACTATCTCTCGTCTAACAATGTGCAAAGCCAGATCTAAGCAACTTAATAGGTTAAGACTGTCCCATACCAGCACTTAAAGTTGCACAGTTTTCTTGGCTTATAAGCAACACATAGCTCGGTCCTTAATCCGATACAGGCAATAATCTCCCCCTACACTACGCATAAGTCC